>JAOPSE010000024.1:15934319-16225260 GCA_029449295.1 Zea luxurians | reverse complement strand
TTCGTATCAGAATGAACCAAGCAACAAGTGCCAGATAACCCGAAGACTGCAGAAGTATGGAGGATGTATTTCGATGGCTCGTTGAAACTATAGGGGGCAGGCGCAGGAATGCTTTTCATTGCACCTGGAGGTGAACAACTCAAATATGCTCTTCAGTTACTGTTCCCAGCATCCAATAATGCGGCAGAATATGAAGCTTTGATTCATGGACTGAACATTGCCATATCACTGGGCATCAAGAGGCTGATGGTATATGGGGATTTACTGGTGGTCATAAGTCAGATAAACAAAGAGTGGGATTGCTCGAATGACTCCATGGGGAAATACTGCACTGCCGTCCGAAGGCTAGAAGACAAGTTTGAAGGGATGGAGTTTCATCATGTGGAGAGGGATCGCAACGCAGCAGCTGATGCATTGTCGAAGCTAGGATCCAGTCGGACTTAGGTCCCACCTGGAGTCTTCGTCCAAGAAGTATTGCGCCCGAGCATCTCATTAGATAGGGTAGAAGAATGCAATATTCTGAGCCAACCAGAGTCAGAATCTGCTGACTGGAGGGAGCCAATCATCAGATACATAAAGAACGAGGAGGAGCCAGATGACAAAAATACAGCAGAGCGCATTACAAGGCAGTCAGCTCACTACACCCTCATTGGGGAAACATACAGAAGGGGCGCGATAGGAGTCCTCATGAAATGCATTCTTTCGGCTACTGGGAAGCAACTGCTAGATGAGGTCCACACTAGACAATGCGGGATACACGCATCATCTAGGACTCTGGTTGGGAAGGTCTTCAGGTCTGGTTTCTACTGGCCAACGGCGAAGAGTGATGCAACCGAGTTAGTCCAGAGGTGTGAGGCTTGTCAATACTTATCAAAACAGCAACATCTACCAGCACAGCAACTGCAAACCATACCTGTAACATGGTCATTCGCGTGCTGGGGACTGGATGATTGGACCCTTCAAGAAAGCTCAAGGAGGATACACTCATGTACTGGTTGCTATCGACAAATTCACTAAGTGGATAGAGTTCAAGCCTATTGCTTCTCTAACTTTAGCTAAGGTAGTGGAATTCATACAGGACATAATATTCAGGTTTGGAATATCGAACAACATCATAACCGACCTGGGATCCAATTTCACTAGTTCAGAATTCTTTGATTTCTGCGAACAAAAGAGCATCCAAATCAATATGCGTCAGTAGCACACCCAAGAGCCAACGGACAAGTAGAAAGAGCCAACAGAATGATATTAGAAGCACTCAGAAAGAAAGTCTTCGACAAGAATGAAAAGTTCGCAGGAAAATGGATCAGAGAGTTGCCGTATGTGGTCTGGAGCTTAAGAACTCAACCCAGCCGAGCCTTGCATGGAAACACTCCCTTCTTCATGGTTTATGGTTCAGAGGCAGTGCTACCTGCTGATCTCAAGTTTGGGGCACCAAGATTGATCTTCGAAAACATAGCTGAAGCTGAAGCTACCAGACTGGAGGATGTTGATATACTAGAAGAAGAAATATTGAATACATTAATTCAGTTAGCCAGGTACCAACAGACTCTGAGGCGCTATCATGATAAGGCCATACGGCATTGATCCTTCGCAGTGGAGATCTTGTCCTCCGCTGAATTCTAACGGGGGAGGGGCGACACAAATTGTCACCACTATGGGAAGGACCATTCATAGTAACAGAAGTCACCCGACCCGGATCATATCGCCTTACTCAAATGGATGGCACGGATATAGGGAACTCATGGAATATAGAGCATCTCAGGAAGTTTTACCCCTAGCTAGATTTCAAAAGCTATTGGGACGACATTGTATTCTGTAATTGGGAGATACACCATCAATAAAATGACTTCATTCTCAAAGGCACTTGAACTGTTTTCTGCATGTTTACTTAACTCAAAGTGACCACTATACCCTACGAACGGAGCAATCGGCTTAAGTCGGCAATGACTTAAGGCGGTGTGACATGCTCACGCTTAACCCGGGGTGACCACTATGCCCTATTAACGGAGCAATCGGCTTACGTCGGCAATGACTTAAAGCGGTGCAACATGCTCACGCTTACTTAACACAGGGTGACCACTATACCCTACTAACGGAGCAATCGACTTAAGTCAGCAAAGGCTTAAGGCGGTGTGACATGCTCACGTTTTAACTCAGGGTGACCACTAGACCCTACCAACGGAGCAGTCGGTTTAAGTTGGTGGTGACTTAAATCGGCACGGCACGCTCGCGACTACTCGATTCAGCATAAGCACGTTTTCGATTGCTCGTCTTAAGGCGATCTCTAAGCCCCGCGAAATAGGAAGAAGTTTCAAAACCATCACACTGCACTTACTTCTGCAATCATAACGACTGTTGAATTCAAACAACAGAGAAATAATAATAGCGTTTAGTACCAAGAACATTTTCTAACAAACAGTCGAGCACATTGACCACATACATAATGCATTCAGTGTTTCTACTTAGTAATGTTTTTCCCAGGAGCAACTGATGAAGAAGGATGACTCGAAGAGTCAGGAGCAGTGTTGACAACAGCAATTATGTCATCTGGAACAATCACACCCGGCCTTCTCATCAAGATCCGCCGCGCAAATGGCTTTGTCCATAGCCTTGTCGCACTGAGCCTTCAAGGTGGTAGAAGTGTCTTCAGCAGCCTTAATAGCCAGCCAAGCAGCTTCTAGCTCCTGGACGACTGATCTTTTTGGAAGCTGTGCAGATCCTTGATGACAAAGTCTTTGCTTGACACCAATTGCCTAACACGAATGAGTTCATCCTGGGACTCTTGCAGCTTGTAACAATGATTATCCAAGTCTGCCATGGTAAAGCGATGGCTCTTCTCCAAGATAGTCAAAGAATTGTTGGCATCACGATACAACCTATCAGGTTATCGTGAGAAGCTGCAAGGGCACGTTTTTCTTCCTACAGACAAGAATTAGCCCTCAAATACCCAGCAGGCAGTAAGAACACATCAGAGAAAGTCAAAGCAAACTTACCTCGTTAGCCACCCTTCAGAGGTCAAGCTGAACACTGAGAGAGGAATTCAATAAGTTGGCATCGTCCTAAAGAAGCAGAAACTCGAGCCAGGTCCACCTGACCTTGAGAGTACTTCTCCTCGAGCTCAGAATACCGCCGGGACCATATCTAGCAAGAAATGGTTGAAGAAGGGCACTCAGTAAAAAGCAGACTAATCAAGTGGCCAAAGAGGAAACAGAGGCACTAACCAGCATTTGTCATCTCCAACTCAGATACCCGCCGCTGAAGTAGCACTGGATTCCAATGCATCAGAGACAGAGCTCTTTCTGGGATAGAAGCACCCTGTGATCTCAGCCGATCAGCCATCTCGTCAACCAAAGCCTGGTATTGAAAAACAAGTGAGTGCAGAGACAATATTTCGCCCGAAGTCTAGCTATATCAGGAGAAACCAAGTTACCTGAAGATGGAGAAGAATGAAGGAAGCCCTAAATCATGAGAAACCGGTTGGTGACTCTTTGAGGGAATGTCAGCCGAGGCAATCTGAGGAGCATCATTAGGGATTAACTCAACTTCACCGGCAGAAATCAAACTCTAGCGTTGGGTGTGCCGGTCTCTAAGGCGACTTCCTGATTTGAAGCACGTGCTGCTGCCATGCAATCAGAATGTGGAGGAGAAGACCCAACGTGGGACATCCATGGAGGTATGAGAAGGGGAGCTCGCTCGGACACCCTCGGGGGCTAGGTCGTAGCCTGCATTGCCCATCGGAGCCGGATCACCACCGGCAGCACCCTCGGGGGCTGGGTTGTAGCTCGCACTACCCACCTGGGCCGGATCATTGCCGGCAACACCCTCGGAGGCTAGGTAATTGCTGGCGCCATCCTTGAGGGCCAGGTTCTCTGCAACAGCCACCTCTAAGGCTGAAGGATTCTCAGTTACCTCCATAGGAATGGAGCAACCTAGACCAGCTTCTTGACTCTGAAGACCGCACTCCAAGGTCGATGAGGCTCAAGACGCTGCTCGGGATAACTCTAACCCCACATCCGGAATGTCAGCGCAAATGTCCATCATACCACCATCTGTTGGCTCGGACAACAGATCTTCAGGAACCATATCCTCGAGAGCCTGATCAAAATTTGCTATGGACAACTCTTGCAGACCAACGAGTGCAGATAAGGCTGGAGAAGGAATATCACTACTCCCACCATTGACCAGGTAGTGCCGACTGCTTTTCCGAATTAAGGGATTTCCTCCTCCTCTTCCTCATCCTCGTCAACAATACGAACAACACACCCATTGGGGTCAGCGTCGGCCGGATTGCATCCATTGGGATCAGCATCATCAAGGTCACACCCATTGGGGTCAGCTCTAGTAAAAAGTTCCACTGGCACTTCCTCAGTAGCAGGAGCAGAAGGGCTGGCATCCTGATTCAAACATGACACTTGCCGAAGCCTCCTCTTTTTCTTCTTCTTCCCCTCGGCAGGAGCAGTTGGATGAGTGGCCGGGCGAAGGTGATTTGAGCGAGCACCATCAGATTTTTGAGCAGTCAAGGTCTTTTCAGGCTCGGGGACAGTTGCAGCAGCTATGGTTTCAGCAAAGATGGAGTCGGAGGAATCCTCAGCCAACATGTCCAACATAGCACTTATCTCTGCATCACTTGGGTTACAGGCATCTCAAAGTGAACTTGCCTTTCATCGTTGGGGAGATCACCAAGTGAAGCAACCAGAGCCTCAACTTCTTCGGGGGAGGGTCGCACTCTAAGACCCAGGCCACTACCGCTAGCAGGAGGATTGGACACAAAACCGAAAAAAAGTCTTGGAAGGTGGCAGATTCCAGGCAGAATATGCAACAGGAGCACCAATATTCGACACTTTGCCTCTAAGGATCATCTCCAGCCAGCTTACCAAATCCATAGCAGGAACCCTCCTGTTGGTAAACTCGGGTTGAGTCAGTAACACCACTATACAAATAAGTCGGGTATGCTTTGTCCTTCAGTGGCTGAATGTTCTTGAAAACAAAGTCTACGACTACCTCTTCAGCAGTCATACCTCTCTCCTTCAACAAGCCAATTTCAGCAAGCAGAACCCTGGCTTCGGTTATCTCCAAATCTGTGGGGGATTCAGTCCAACTTGGAGCACGAACATCCAGCTGTCTCCCCGACCGAGGGGGGAGGGAATTACCATGATTCTCTACAATAAACCACTCCAAGCGCCATCCTTTGATGCTGTCGTTGAGTGGGATGTCGAGGTACTTTGACTTCCTCCCATGGCGCATCTCCAAACTCGCACCACCCACGAGCTGGTGCTGCCCCCGGCAATTCCAGGCCGACAATGATATAAGTACTTCCACAAGCCAAAATGAGGCAGAATTCCGAGATAGGCTTCACACAAGTGAACAAAGACAGAAACTTGCAGAATGGAGTTGGGATTCAGATGAGTCAGATTCAGATGGTAGAAATCAAGGAGACCGCGAAAGAAAGGAGAAATAGGAAGAGCAAGGCCACGGATGAGAAAAGGAATGTAAATAACGGACTCGTGGGTGTCCTCCGTCGGGACAGTAACCCCACGACAGATCCGCCAAGAGCAAAGCTCCTTTGGGGGAAGAACTCCGACAGAGACAAGATGAAGAAGGTCCGACTTGGAAACAACAGACATGTGATTACCCGTGAAAGGCAATTGACTATTGGGATCGATGGGGGGCATAATCGCAGCGGCAGAATTCTGGCTCTTTCGCTTGGGCGCCATCTCAGTCTCGCCGGCGAACTAAGCGGAAGCGAGATCAAAGGGAAACAGAGGAGGTCTGGAAGCGGAAAGTAAGGCTAGGGCTCAGAAAGCAGAGGTGTGCGATGGCACGGTACAAATGGGGTTTTCCCGGGCCAAGCACCGATTCTAAAAGTGCCCAGTCAGCACCCGACTGTTACTTCTAAAAAACGCCGATGTGGCTCGATATAACTCAGCTATTATTTCTAAAATGTTGATGTCACTGGTCTTCACTCGGCTATTATTCCTAAAAGCGCCGACATGGCTTAGTATGACTCGGCCATTACTTCTAAAACGCCGACATCACCCGTAATCACTCGGCTGTTATATCTAAAACGCCGAGGCGGCTCAAAAAGACTCGATTACTCTAAACACAAATACAATCGATCAGCTAATTGCAAAGGAAACAGAGGAAAAGCAAGAAACGCGCACAAAACGAGAAGTCTTCTGCATTATATAAGGAGGGGAAGTATTTTCACAAACTTAAAAACCAACTCATTATGAGTTGATCTTCTTCCCATTGTTCAGTACATTACACTAATACACTACTACTACACTACTTACACTACACTACTAACTACTACTACATTATTCTACTAATACTAATACTACTTATCTATACTAATATCTAAGCTAGTGGCGCCTAGCCACTGGCCTTGCCGCTGCCGCTGCCACCCTTGCCGTTGCCGTTGCCGCTACCGTTGCTGCCGTCGCCCTTGCTGTCGACCCTGCTGCCGTCGCCATCGCCGTCGCCGCCGTCGCCCTTGCCGCCGTCGTCGCCATCGCTCCCCTCCTCGGATGAGTCAGAGGAGTCCTCCTCATCCGAGGAGACCTCCGACTCATCCAAGCCCTCGAGCCCAGCGCGCTCGACGGCCCGGATGTAGGTCCACACTTCTGCAGCAATCCGCTGGGAATCGTCTGAATCATTAGACGATGTCGGGGGAGAGGCAGGGACCGGCGATCCCTCGGACTCGGAGGAGAACTCCTCCTCCGAGTACTCGGAATTGCCGAAGTCCTCTGAGGGAGGAGTCGGCTCGCGCTTCCGCTTGTCGCCGGAATGGTGCGAGGAGCTTCCGCCTTTCTTGCTCTTGCCCATGGTGGAGTAGAAGAGAAGAGAAGAGAGTAAACAGCAAGCGGCAGAAAGATGTGTGAAGACGACAGTGAAGCAAGCGCTTTATTTATAGAAGAAGAAGGCAACCGCTCATCTCTTACCACGACCACTGAACAGTCGCAAATAATCAATAAGCAATTCAAATCGTCTACAAACAAGTCAGGTGGCTGGCGCCATTTCACGTAACACGACACCCATTGGGACTTAAGTCAACTGCTTGGACGATATGATTACACCCGCGGTCACGTCAAGTTACTACTCAGGGATAGTTTTGCTAAACGCCCAGTGCACCAAGCCGTCCCTTGCCCACACCCATTGGGGGGGGACGTCCAGGAATTTTCAATAGATTTTCCCAAGCAGCTACATCCATACAGTATACGCAATGAATACCTCAAGACAGAAGGAAGATATTGACGGAGATCAGAGGAAAGCCAAATATAGTCGATGAGGTACAAGTCTAATCAATAGAAGCATTGAAGCACGAAGTGATATGAAGACTAGCCAAAGGCCATCTACCGAACGTCCAATCTACTGCAGATCAAATAAATTTCAAGACCTAACAAGATATGGGCAGATCGCATGCTCGATCTCAAAGGCAAAACTATATGCTGACCTCTAAAGCATAAAGTTGATGATATAATGTTGATCTCTAAGGCATTCGACGAAAAGGAAAGGATGATTTCTAAAAAACAGCGTGAGATGAAGACCATCGAGTGGATTATTTTCAGTAATCCACTCAAAGCTCGGGGGCTACACCCATTGAGTGCACCTTTGGTGCACCTAATGAATCATCGACCCCAAAAGACAGAATGCTGATTTCTAAAGCATAAGATGAAACTAAGACAATGTTGACCTCTAAAAGCACAAGTTGAAGATAAAAATGATTTCTGAGAAGACTTGAAATGAAGACCTTCGAGTGGATTATTTTCAAAAATCCACTCGAAGCTCGGGGGCTACACCCATTGGGTGCACCTTCGGTGCACCCAATGAATTTCGAATTCCAAAGAGCAGAATGCTGATCTCAAAAGCATAAACCCAAGACAGGGCACCGATTTTGAGGAACAAAGCGAAGGCCGATGAATGATGGCAGAAGAAAACAACAGAAGATCGTTTTTTCCGAATCATTCGGAGTTCAGAAGCAATAGCTCGACAAACTTATTTTCAAGGCATTCCTTATCAAAATCAAGAGCTGCAAGCTGCACCTAGAATCTTTGGGTCGTTTATTCCAAAATCAACCCAAAGATTGGGGCTTGTGGGGGACAGATATCCCCGGGTCCACTAGAAGGCTAAAAGACCTCGTGAAAGGCCTGCGGGCCCAATGATTCGCAAGGTCATCCCTTCGTGGGCCTGGAGAGGCACGTCCAGAAAAGTGAATTGACACGAGATTGGATTGACGTAGGCCCAGACGGCCCGACGAGTTTGAACGGCAACCGCAACAGAGACCCGACCTTCCCACGCAGGGGCCTCATACATCGGAACCGAGCGGAGATATGTCGGTGGAATTATAGGAAGATAGGCTCAGTTGGTTCGCTATTACATAGGCTCACATTGTTATCATATCCACATGTACTGCCCCATGGTCGAATATATAAGGCCTAGGGGGGCATCCCTTCAAAAATATATCTCACTACTTAGCCATCCACCCAGTTCTCTAACATCCTCGATACTAGAGAACCTCCTTGTAACTGTTGGAACTTGCTCTCCCGAGCAAGTTGATCCAACGGGGGAGTAGAAGTAATGCAGACAAGGTTTTGCTCAAGAGGGCAATTGCTTTCTTGATCTCGCCTCTTAGGGCACTGTGCGGGGGTATTTATAGGGGCCTAAGTGCCCAGCGCCTTGGGTTAAGTACGTATGTGCCCTCAGGCGCCCAGATTATCCCCGGAATATTCCCATAAAGCAGGGTTACAGACTGTAATTACAGAGAAGCCTTTACAAATTAGGCCCGTAATGCGCAGCAGCCACGCGGGGCCTGTTACAATGGGCCAGATTGCACGTGGGCCTTCGTGTTGGACGACACCGCGGGATGGGGCGACCTCGCCAGAAGCCTTAGTTCCTCGGCGCATTGGACAAAGGGTGGCGTCTGCCAGTCGTCTTGTCTCCGTTTGTGCAGCGAGACTGGCGAAGGCACCGAGCGAAGGGTAGTGTCTATGCCTTCGCCCCAACATTTGCCCTCCGAGGGACCAGTTCGACTAAGTCATCTGGTGCCGAAGGCTTCGCTAGATGGTGGAGACGCTGCCCTCGCTCGAAGTGGTTCCGCGGGGGTTTTTGACATGACCGTTGATTGACGCCGTACTGTTGGATTGCGGGTTTCCCCAAGCGGCGCGCCCTATGTATAAAAGGGGGTGGGGGCGACGTAGGTTGAAATTTACCTTTCCGCGCGCCACGAAAACCCTAACCTCCTTTTCAAACTGCTCGCCTGCTCGTGTGCCCTCCTTGCTCCTGTTCGTCAGAGAACTGGCCCGCGTGAAGCAGACCGCCCGCCGCCGTCGACGGTATGTAGCCATGCCGTCTTCCTCCTCGTCTGCTGCGACCACGCTGACGGCCGAGGCGTCGTCCGAAGATACCTCGGGCACTGTGGCGGCGGCAGAGTTACAGCCGGGTGATATGGTGGAATTTGGTGTTTCGCGGATGTCATCGGTCCGCGTGCAAGATATGCAACAGTTGGGGTATTTTGGCGGTGGGGTTGGGCGCGTCCTGGGGGCAGAGGAGGTTCCCGAGCCCGAGGGCGAATTGGTCGTTTTCGAGGCATTTTTCATCGCCGGCCTTCGTTTGCCTGCACATCGTTTTGTTTTGGAGGTTCTGCAGAAGTTCGAAGTCCAGGTTCACCAGCTGACACCGAACGCCGTGGTGGCGTTGGCGAAGTACGTCTGGGCAACGACATCGTATGGAGGTCAGCCTTCGGTGGAAGTCTTCGCCAAGCAATACTGTCTGCACTGGCAGAAGAGAAAAATTGGACATAAGATTGCACAATTCGGATCATGCACTTTCACGCCGAAGTCCGGGAAGACTTCGATGGAAGTCGTGGAGCTGGTCCCCTGTGCCCGAAATAAGTGGGGCAATTGGTGGAATTACTGGTTCTATGTTTCAGAGGCCGATGTCAAAGACCGCCTAGGGCTCCCCGCAGCCATTATGTGCTCTCATTATTATGTGGCTTACCCACCGTTTGAAGTAGTAGAGGATGATGAGAATGAAGGGGCCCTTCGGATCGCTGCCCGTACGAGTAGTGGGCGTGATCTAGTTGAGGAGTTCATAGCGTATGGAGTGTGGCCCTTGGTGCATGGATGGGCGTTGGCCGAAGTATGCCCTCGCGAGATGCCCTCCCTGGGTGGGCAGAAAGTACGAAGTCCGCTTTTTGCTTTGGATGTGCGAGGGCGGGATCTTGCCGCGGTTGTGCGTGAAGCGGAGGATGGGGCGGTGTGAATTGTGGGGCGCTACGTGTCAAAGACAGAGGCCCTACGGAGCTGGGATATACGTGGATCCAACGACCGCCTGAATAGGGTCTTCGAGTTGAATCGTTTACCGTATGGCGGTTATCCCGGGAAGACGTTGTCGACCGCCGCGGGAAAAGACCAGCGGCTATTGTTGAAGAAGACCCCGCGCCGGAGGCCGCCTCAACACTAAGAAAAGGAAGCTAGGTACTGCGGTGGGGGAACTGGGGGTCTCCGATAGTTTTACTATGGAGTTGATGGGGACATGCGCGGCCCCCGGGGGAAGGATATCTTCGCCCGAGCTCCGGGAGTCTTCGGCGCGGATGCTGGAGGTTACCGGGGGTCGATGGCCCAAGAATGTTCCTATCCCCCGCGCGGCTGGCGAAGACTTCTTTATGTCTTGCATGGCTCGTGACTTGAGAGTGTTTCCTTACGAACGGAATATTGCTGCTGTTGTGTCGGCAGTGATGAACAAGGATCGCCGAGATGCTGCGCAGAAGCGCCGGCCGGTCGTCAGGATGGTCGACCCCGTGCGCGAGGCGAAGAGGGCGCGAGGAAGCGCGAAGGCTGCGGCCTCCGGCAGCGGCAAGTTGGTGCCGGCTGTGAAAACGGCTGCGCCCGGGGGTAGCAAAGCGTTGACAGGCGAGAAAGTTGCAGCCGCTGGCGAAACCAAGCCTCTCCCAGGCGGTCCGTCGCCAGCGGAGCGTGTTGCTGACTTCGGCACAAATATTAGTGTTGAGGACTATCTGGGCGGTAAGTTTTTTTTGTTTTTTTTGACCGGAGACGTGTTGCAGGGTCGGGCGAGGGACAGTTGGTTGTTGTCCCGCCTTCGGTGGCAGCCACCTCGCCAACGGCGGTGGTAAAGGCGAAGGGGGCCACGCAGGACCCGTGGGCCACCTTTTGCGTAAGCGGCGAGATTCTGACGGCCGCTGCCGCTAGGGACGTGGCGGGCACCATGTCCCAGCGGCTGAGGGAAGTGTCTCAGCAGTTGTCGCAGCAGCTGACGCAGCAGCTGAAGCAAGTAAGTTGCGCTGAACTTCGATGTTTGCTGTGTTTTGGTTCATGCGTCTGTCTCATGAAAGTTTGACTTGTGTTTTTACCAGGCGGCCGACTTCGCCGACCGTGTTGCATCGGGCGTCCTGACTGCGGACATCGTCACCAAAGTCGAGAATCTTCGGGCGCAGCACGCGGATGCTGTCCGGGATAAGTCGGCCGCGGAGAGCAAGAGCCACAGGCTGGCGGAGAAGGTGGCCGCCCTGGAGGCTGAGAGGACTGACCTCCGACGCCAGCTGGCGGAGGAGAGGAGGGAGGCTAACCAGGACATCACCAAAGCGCAGGCTGCTCGAGCGGAGGCTAAGGCGGCGCTGGCGAAGGGTAGCCTCACCAGCCAACGCGCCGAGGAATGGGAGGCGAGGTTCAACGCCCTGCGCAGCCGCGTGGACAAGGCGGAGACCTCGGTGCGTTCAGAAGTCGTGCGGACGCATGCGCAGCTCGTGGAGGCATACCGCGAGCTGGGTGCGCGGACTGTAGATTTTGATGTGCCCGACCACGAGGCCAGCCTCCGCTTCCTTGAATGGATGCAGGAGGAGCTGCAGGTGCTCCCGACTATTGTGCATGGCTTCATGTCCTACGCCTCCCTTGTCACATGCGAGGGGGCCATGAACGCGCTGTCACGCGAGGGGTGCAAACACTATGAGGTCTTCGATCAGTCAGATGAAGACTTTGAGCGCGAGATTTTTAAGGTCAAAGACCCTGTGGTGAAGGGCTCCGCGGGGGCACTCTTTGATTGGATGTGGGGTCCTTATGGTCGAGAGGCGGTTAGGGAGCGGTCTGACCGGGCGAGGGAGCAGGTAAAGTTTGTCTTTTGTTTCGCGTCGTTGAATGTGGGTACGCGTGGGTTTGCTGAATGAGTGTGCTGTTACTGCAGATGGCGCGTGCCGAGGATGTTGAAGACTTTGGTCATCTGAATGGCGCGCGGCCCGAGGCGGAGGTGAACCCGGTGCCGCCCGAGGCTGAGGTTGACCCGGCACTGCCCCCCGGAAACCGGCGAAGGCTCCTTCGCTGCACCTGTGTCTACTGAGTCTGGTGAAGGCTTGTTGCCAGCCCCTGCGCCGATGGCGGAGGATCCCCGAAGGCGGAGCTAGCGGCAGAGGATCCCGTGGCGGCGGCTGGGCCTTCGCAGGTGGCTTAGTCGGTGTGGGGGAGTTAGTGAATTTTGTCTCTGTTACTGAACCTTGGTTGCTGCGCAGGTTCAGGATTTTGGGCCTGCGCACGCAACCGCTACTGCTAATTTTGTGGCGGCTTCGACCGTGGTTGCTGGAAATGAATCGGATGAGTCTGTGTCTAAGTTGTTTGAGTTTGATGATTCTAGGAGTTCGGTTGTGTGGACGGAAGAGTCTTCAGGTGAGGACTTGGATTACTTTGCGGTCTTGGATGTGGCTGCGGCGGAGGCTTCTCCGTGTGTGGCGGAAGCTGAAGTTTTTCCTGGTCCGAGTGCTGGGCGTAGGCGGCGAAGGGCGGTGGCTAAGCGTAGAGTGAGTGAGGTGGAGGGTGCTCGTCTTTGTGTGGACAGGGCTGGCAAGCGGGAATTGTTGTCCTCGCCGGTTGGGGCGAGTGTGGGTGAGGGGGAGTTGCGAAGTCTTTTTGAGGGTGAGGAGTTGAGGATAATGTTGTTTAACTATAGGGAGATGGGTATCATTCCAAAGGTTGAACCAATGTAAGGTGTGATGCCCTCGTTGTACGTATGTAACTATAATTTGGATGGTGATGCTGTGTGCCCTCGCTGATCCGGCCGTGTCCGTGGGGGACTTGTGCATTTGATCTAGCGCGTTTATGATGTCGGTCCAGCTGCACCTGTAGTAGGTTTTTGCCCAGATAGTCTTTTTAGGAAGACTTCGATTTTGCTCACTTGTTGTGCTAGTCCAGCTGCACCCTTAGGCGACTTTTGCACGGATAGTCTTTCGGAGAGGACTTCGATTTTGCGCACTTGTTGTGCTAGTCCGGCTGCACCCTTATGCGACTTTTGCACGGATAGTCTTTCGGAGAAGACTTCGATTTTGCGCACTTGTTGTGCTAGTCTGGCTGTACCCTTAGGCGACTTTTGCACGGATAGTCTTTCGGAGAAGACTTCGATTTTGTGCACTTGTTGTGCTAGTCCGGCTGCACCCTTAGGAGACTTTTGCGCGGAGTGTCGCACGCGAGGGTAGCTAGCGCTGCCCCTCGCGGTGACTTCGTTGTGGTCGAATGCCGAAGACCGTCAATGCGGTCTGTTTTCGACGTGATTCTTTGCGGGGGATTTTTGCGTATATATTACATGGCTCCGCCTCGTTAAAAACCTCACCCCCCCGGGAGGAAAAGAGTGCGGGCCGGAATAAAACTGTTTGGGGAATTACAAGGGTGTGTTGACCCTGAGTAGTTAAACAAAAAATTTGCGAAGGTTGTCTATGTTCCAGGAGTGTTCGAGATCTTCGCTAGATTGTGTTGTTAATCTGTACGCGCTGGGAGACGACTTTGTCTTGATGATAAATGGCCCTTCCCACTTAGGTTCCAACTTTCCCTGTGACTCTATCCGGGTTGTGCAGACAAGTACGAGGTCTCCTTCGCTGAATTCCCTCGGGATGACTGTGTGGTCGCGCCATGCTTTTGTTTGAGCTTGGTATTTGTTTAGAGCCTATAGGGCGAAGACGCGGTCTCCGTCGATGAGGTCCTTCGAAGTAGGCTCCTCTACGTTAGGAACGGTTGACGTGACTGTCCGTGGTGACCCATGTTTTATTTCCTGCGGGGTCATGGCCTCCGATCCATATAGAAGGCGGAAAGGGGTGAACCCAGTCGCCCTGCACTCAGTCGTGTTCAGCGCCCAGACCGCTTCGGGTAACAGGTCGGCCCACTTGCCTTTATTGTCGTCGAGGAGCATTTTCTTGATGGCTGTGAAAATTTTACCATTGGCGCGTTCCACGACTCCATTGGATTGCGGGTGGTACACTGAGGCAAAGGCAAGCTTGGTGCCAATGGAGAAGCAGAAATCCTTGAAATCTTGGCTATCAAATTGCTTGCCGTTGTCAACTGTGAGCTCGGACGGGACTCCGAAGCGGCAGACAATGTTTTGCCAGAAGAATTTCTGGGCAGTCTTCAATGTTATCGTGGATATAGCCCTCGCCTCGATCCATTTTGTAAAATACTCAACAACGACGAAGGTGAACTTGAGGTTCCCCTGGGCCGTGGGTAGGGGCCCGATGATGTCCAGGCCCTAGCGCTGAAGAGGCCACGTGTGGGTGATTAGCTTTGTGAGTTGCGAAGGGCTTCCCGAGCGTGGAGAAAACTTCTGGCAGGCTTCGTAGGACCTTGTGACCCAATTTGCGGCGTAGATCATGGCGGGCCAGTAGAAGCCTTAATGGATCACCTTTGCGGCTAGGGCCCTGGGCCCTGCGTGAGAGCCGCAAGTCCCGTTGTGGACTTCGCGCAGGATTTGGACGCCTTCAGTCTCGGTGACACATTTAAGCATGGGTTGACTGACCCCCTTCTTATAAAGCTGACCTTCGATTAGTGCGAAGTCCCGGCTTCGATGTTTGAGGCGCTTGGCCTCATTGACATCAGTTGGATGATAGTACCCCTGTAGGAACAAGGTTATTGGTGCCCGCCAATCTTCGGTCATGATGAGGTTGACTATGCGGTGGCCCTCGCTGTCATTGGTTATTTGGAGCCCCTCTGGGCTGCGGACGGCTGGTGTGCCAATGACATGGTAGAATACGTCGGAGGGTGGGGCCTCGCCTCTGGCGGCTGCCTTGGCCAATGCGTCGGCCTCTTCGTTCTTGGCGCGGTCCACATGCTGCAGGGTAAAACCTTTGAATTGTCTTTCGAGACTGCGGATAGCCGCGAGGTACTACATAAGCGCGGGCTCCTTCGGTGCGTAGTCTTTCTCAACTTGGCCGGCGACTACCTTGGAGTCTGTTCTGATGATGCAGGTGGTGACACCAAGTGCCCTTAGCTTGCGAAGGCCGAGGATGACAGCTTCGTATTCTGCTATATTGTTGGTGCATCTATCAGACTCCAAAGCAAATCTGAGGCTTGCTGTGTATCTGTGCTTGACCCCTGTGGGTGAAGTAATGACTGCAGCAGCGCCAGCCCCCGCATGGCACCATGCACCATCGCAATGGATTATCCAGACCTTCTCTATGGGCGAGTCCGGCTGTGTCATTGGCCCAGTCCAGTCGACGACGAAGTCTGCTAGGACTTGTGACTTGATGGCTGTCCTGGTTTCGAATGTGATGTGGTAGCCGGAGAGTTCGGCTGCCCATTTGGCAATCCGGACTGATGCCTCCGGGTTTCTAAACAATTCGCCGAGTCCCCTATCTGAGGTGACCCGGACCTTGAATGCTTCAAAATAATGGCGCAATTTGCGCGAAGCCATAACAACTGCATAGGCGATTTTTTCCAGTTCCGTCATATTGCATTTTGATGTCATGAGTACTTCGGAGACATAATAAACTGGACATTGCCTGATCGTGCCCTCTCTGTTCTGCTCTTGAACTAGTGCTACGCTGACCGCATGCGGCGAAGCTGCGATGTAGAGCAACAGGGGTAGCGAGGGGTCGGGGCTTGTAAGAATCACCAACTTTGACAGGTACTGCTTTAATGAAGCGAAGGCCGCCGCCTGCTCTGGTCCCCATGCGAAGTCTTTTGCGCCGCGGAGTGTTTTGAGGAAAGGGAGGCTTCGACTCTATGGATTTGGAGATGAATCTGTTGAGGGCGGCCAATCTGCCTGTCAGCCGTTGGACGTCTCTGGCTGACTCCGGTGGCGTCATGTTGATTATGGCTTGAATTTTGGTTGGATTGGCTTCAACCCCGCGGTGCGACACCAGGTAGCCCAATATTTTCCCCTGGCGAACGCCGAAGACGCACTTTTTGGGGTTCAGGCGAAATCGTGCGTCCCGCTTGTTTGCAAACATTTCGGCAAGGTCAGCCAGATGGTCCTCCTTGCTTCTGCTGGCGACGACGATGTCATCTACATACGTAAATATGTTTCTGCCGACCTAGCCCTCAAGCACCATTTTGGTGAGCCGAGAGAATGTGGACCCAGCGTTCTTAAGTCCCTCCGGCATTCTGATGAAGCAATACGTGCCGAAAGGTGTAATGAAACTGGTGCTTGCCTTGTCCTCCTCCTTCATATATATTTGATGGTAGCCAGAGAAGCAATCAAGGAGTGACATGACTTCGCACCCGGCCGCACTATCGACGATTTTGTCGATCCGGGGCAGTGGGAAGTTGTCCTTAGGGCA
This sequence comes from Zea luxurians, assembly GCA_029449295.1. Lineage (NCBI taxonomy): Eukaryota > Viridiplantae > Streptophyta > Magnoliopsida > Poales > Poaceae > Zea > Zea luxurians. The sequence continues at coordinate 16,208,714 of JAOPSE010000024.1, read as the reverse complement.
GGCCTTATTGAGACTGGTGAAATCGATGCACATCCGCCATTTGCCGCTCTTCTTCTGCACCATCACTACATTGGCGAGCCATGTAGGGTAGGTGATTGGCTCGATGAATTTGGCCTCAAGCAGGCGACGTACCTCGACCTTGGCGGCTTCTGTTTTCTCGTCGGACATCTTGCGCAGCCGCTGTTTCTTCGGCCTCACCGAAGGGTCGATTCCCAAGCTGTGCTCGATGATGGAGCGACTGACTCCGACCAGGTCGAGGGTGGACCAGGCGAAGACGTCTTTATTTTTGGACAGGCAGCAGAGGAGTCTCTCCTCGTCATGCGAAGTGAGGTCTTCGCTGATGGTGACCGTTTGCTTGGGCGTTGCTTGGTCGAGGGGAACAGTCTTGATCCCGTCGTTACTCTGCAGTTGTGCTTTGTCGTGTTCTTTGGTGGCTGGGCTGGCAGACTCGGGGACCTCGCGCTGGGCCGTGAGGTAGTGTACGTTCCTTTGTCCGGGAATGAAGTCTCTTTCTATGTTGCGCGCGGCCTGCTGGTTGCCATAGACTGTGATGGCGCCTTGCGGACCTGGGATCTTCATGCACAGGTAAAGTCCGTGAATGGCTGCCTCAAACTTGTTGATGGAGCCCCGACCCATTATGGCGTTGTACGGGTACACCATGTCGACGATGTCGAATGTGACTTGCTCACTTCGTGCATTGGGCGCTACACCGAAGGAGAGGGGTAGCTCTATTTTGTCGATAGGAAAGGTGCCCTTGCCGCCGAAGCCATACAGCGGGTTGTCCGAAGGCTTGAGCAGGCTGTGGCTTATGCCCATGTGGTCGAAGGCATGGAGGAAAATGATATCCGCCTGGCTGCCATTGTCGACTAAGACTTTGTGCAGGTCCCAGCCTGCCACGCTGCAGTTGATAACCATGGCGTCGATATGGGGTGCGCTGTGCAGATCGACGTCTCGGGCGTCGAAGGTCAATGGCACATGGGACCACTTCGTCTGCACGACTGGACCGGTGATTGCGACGTGGTTGATGTTGCGGTAATGGTCCTTCTTCTGTCGCTTTGTATCAAAGTCGACGCTGGACCCCCCAGTGATCATGTGAATGACTCCGCGATACGGCTGATCGGCGAAGTCTTCTTGCTTTGGGGCTTGGGGATGGTTGGGGTGGTGGATGTTTTGCTGTTGCGGGTGTGGAGGTGGGGGTGGGGGAGGTAGGATTTGTACCTCCTGGTGGTGTTGGTATGCGTGGTGCGGTGGATGCGGAGCGGGGCCGTGGTTGTATGGCTGAGGGGGTTGTTGATATGTGTGCACGACAACTCGGGGGTTGTCGGCTGGTTGCGCCCGTGCCATCCTGTCTCTGGTGGCCTTCGTCTCTGGGCAGTCTCTTGTAGGGTGCGTGCAGTCTTCGCCGTGGAACAAGCAGTAAAATCTGCACGACTGCTGCGCACGTCCCCGGCCCCGACCATGAGTTCCGTTTCCGCGGCCCTGGGGGGATACTCCTGGCGGCAAGGGGCCTCGCCAGCGGGGTGCTGGTTGGCGATGTTGTGCACCTGCTGCTGAGTGCGGCCATCCCGACCGGAGTCTGCCTACGAAGGCCTCGTCCACGTACGGCTGGACTGCGGAGGGTCTTTAGGTTTCCTCTGAGACTCGACTTTGCGCTGGTGGAGCTCTTCAGATCTGGCGTATTTTTCGAATAGCTGATACAACTCCTATAGGTTCCTGGGCGGATCTCTGATGAAGTGGCTGTAAAGGACGCCAGCCCGAAGGCCACTGATGGCGTAGTGAATAGCGATTTGGTCATCAACTGAAGGCAGTTGTGACTTGAGAGTCAGAAACTTGCGGTAGTACTCCCGCAGAGTTTCTCATTCCAGCTGCTTGCAGAGTGAAAGTTCAGCCAAGGCGTCGGTGTCTGGGCGGTACCCTTGGAAGTTGAGCAGGAATTTGTCCCGGAGACTTCTCCAGGAGTCGATGGATAGCAAGGGCAACCTGGTGTACCAGGTGAGGGCCGGGCCTTCGAGGGCGATGATGAATGACTTGGCCATCGTGGCGTCGTCCCCTCTGGATGATGCAACGGCGACCTGATAGCTCATGATGTACTGTGCTGGGTCAGTGCTGCCGTTGTACTTGGGATAGGTCCCCGCCCTGAAGTTGGCGGGCCATGGTGATACTTGCAGGTGGGGCGCCAGGGGACTCCGCTCGTCAAGGTAGTTGACACCTTGGAATGCTGCGGCGGGCGGAGTGGTGTGTCCGCGCTGAGGGATGAACAAGTCTTCGATTTGCACGTGCTGTTGGAGGGGTGGGCCGTGTTGCAGACCGAGTTGGCCTTCACGCTGCATGAGGGCGATCTCTTGCTCAAGCTCCTGAGCCTTTTGCTCTTCGTCGCGTATCATCTGGCGCACTTTGGCTTGCGCAGACACGCGTTGGCGTTTGGCCTCGAGGATCTCTTTTTGCCTCTGGAGGTTGCGGTTCTTGATGCGCAAGGCACGCAGCTGTAGTTGTTCCTCTGCGGAAACGCTGATGACTTTGTCGTCCTCTGTGGCGTCCGCGCCCTCTGGTGGAGCGAAGCCTAGGGGATGCTGTTGTTGTCCTTCGGAGCTGCAGGTGAGGAGGCTGCCTTCGGGTGTGGGTTGTTCATTGCGCTGCCTCTTGCTGAGTACGTCATTGTCTTCGCAGGCTTCTTGGTGGGTGGTGTCGACAAGGGCCTTGCCCTTTTTCTCAGCCAGTAGCGCTGCTTTCGCAGCTTCGTCAACGGATGGGGCTGCCTTCGAGCTAGCTTTCTTAGGTGCCATCGCGGGTGGTTTTTCGTAGCACGAACGGTGGGCGCCAAATGTTGGAACTTGCTCTCCCGAGCAAGTTGATCCAATGGGGGAGTAGAAGTAATGCAGACAAGGTTTTGCTCAAGAGGGCAATTGCTTTCTTGATCTCGCCTCTTAGGGCACTGTGCGGGGGTATTTATAGGGGCCTGAGTGCCCAGCGCCTTGGGTTAAGTATGCATGTGCCCTCAGGCACCCAGATTATCCCCGGAATATTCCCATAAAGCAGGGTTACAGACTATAATTACAGAGAAGCCTTTACAAATTAGGCTCGTAATGCGCAGCGGCCACGCGGGGCCTGTTACAATGGGCCAGATTGCACGTGGGCCTTCGTGTTGGATGACGCCGCGGGATGGGGCGACCTCGCCAGAAGCCTTCGTTCCTCGGCGCATTGGACGAAGGGTGGCGTCTGCCAGTCGTCTTGTCTCCGTTTGTGCAGCGAGACTGGCGAAGGCACCGAGCGAAGGGTAGCGTCTTCGCCTTTGCCCCAACAATAACCCACCGTGCAAAGTATTCACGCCAGGACGTAGGGTATTACGCATCTCAAAGCTACCCGAACCTATACAAGATTATCCACTGTCTCTCGTGCACCTAGCGTGAACCATCGAGCTACAATCAGTAACACCGTCCTACTCCAAAAAGCACCTCGAGGGGCAACCCCGGGTGCGCGGTCGAACCCAAAACACCGACACTGTGCCACCTCGCTCACATGATCACGAGGCAGGTAGTTCTAGTACTGCTCCTGTTGCCCCACCTGCTATTGATCCTGCTCTAGCCGTGATACTTCAGTCTCTTACATAGCAGCAGGCTCATCTGGCAGCTGAGCAGGCTTGACAGGCAGCTATCCAGCAGCAGATGTCCGAATGGATGCTCTCCATGTTTTAGACAATTCAGTACCGTCAGGACACTCTGTAGTAGTAGCTCTTAGTAGACAGGATCGAGCACCGCCCATTTATGACTCATATCTTTCAGCACACCGGTGTTCAGCTCCCTCTAGTTTAGTCTGCCCCTCCTCCAGCTCTGGCAGATCCTGCTTCACAGCCTTTGTCCGAGTTAGTACCAGCTCCAGCCTCTACTGCAGATCCTAGATTCGAGACTGACTCCGATCCTCAACTTGCGTTTGCGCTTCTGCCTCGACCGCGACCGAATGTGCCCTCGCCTCCTCCTTCCTCCTCTAGTGTGTAGGTTTGGGTAACCCTTTTGGTGTTTGACGCCAAAGGGGGAGAGATATGAGAGTTGTGAGAGCTAGAGGGAGTTAGGGAGTTAGTTGAGAGTGCCTTTTGTATTTTGATGTAATATATTTGCTTGATACCCTTTGTACTAGCTCCACTTTTGTATGATGCTTAACTCACAAACTCTATGATATGCTCTCGATGTTTATTATTGATTATGTGTGTATTGTGTTTTAACCCAAGATGTTATCACCAGTCATTCAGTTCTTGTTCATCAATTCATTTTAGTCTTATATGAACAAGAAACTTACGTCGTGTATGCGCCTATACTTATTATTCTTTTACACGTCTCTTTCTGTCAAAATTATTGAGTATTACTAATCATCTTTTCTATTGACAGAAAAACAAACAAACAACTCTCACACTCTTGTAGGGTTGTCATCAATCACCAAAAAGGGGAGATTGAAAGCATCTAGGCCCCTGGTTGGTTTTAGTGATTAATGACAACGTAATATTATATGTGACTAACGTGTGTTTTGCAGAGCAAATGGTAAGTTAGGTCGTATTATAGGAAGTTGTACTACAATGTTGAAAACAATCTCTGAGATGAGAACTTGAAGCGACGGCTGAAACGACAAATCAATAGATGAAGGTCTTCGTATTTTGAGTGTCGAAGGAGTTGCTGACACTCGGTATAGAGTTAGGTCTTCTATTTTATTTTAGTCGTACTATAAAGAGGGGTTGTGGATGAGTAGTTTGACCAAGAGAATTGAAAGTAGCCTAGAGGGGGTGAATAGGCTACACCTGAAATTTCTCACCAAAATCTTGGAGATAATGTCAAATCACAAATTGCACTGGTGCAAGCTGGTTCAGCTGGTATTATTCCCAACTGAACAAGTTTGAACCTACTCAACTTAGATTAGATAAATAGTTATACAAATAGCACGAAGTAATGAGAGATTCTTTCTTATGACGTTCCCTAGAAAAGATCCACTCGAATGGGTGTCAAATCGATGTGGATCGGTTTCACAAGATTCACACACAAGATAAAACAAAGATGAACTGACCAACAATTTAAAGCACTTCAAAAGAACACACCAAGAACACACGATTTAACCCGAGGTTCAGCAACCACCACAAAGGTGTCCTACTCCTCGTTGAGGAGCCCACAAAGAGCCGGGTCTTTTCCAACCCTAATCCTCCACAAGCCGACCACCAAGGTCAAGGCAATCTCTTCTTAACTTAGCTCAACGAGCGGGTGATACAAACTTCTTGGGGTCGTCCACAAATTTGGAGACTCCCAAGCAACCTCTATCCGTCAAGGAACACAAGGTTCCAAGAGTAACAAATCTGCACAAGATTCAAGTTTGTAATGAGCTCAAGAGATGAAGAGAAAGGGAGAATAGAGAATAAATCATCAACGAGTTAGACAAACTTCACCTCACACCAAAGGTCCTTCAATCGATAGAAGGGGATGCGATTTGGGGTGTGAGAGGTGAAATGAATGCTCTTGTTTGAGTGTAGGTCAGCCAAGAATTCGTGGATGGGCAGGAGTAAAAATGAAGGGAGAGATAGTAAAGGGGTATATAAAGGAGCCCCCAAAAGCTTGTGACTGTTGGACTTTTCTGACTGAAAACCAGTTGAGCCGGTTTCTGCAGAGAGTTTTTCGGTTCAGTGACTGGCTCAGCTGGTGAGTGGACCAGAGTCAAAACCGACTGAGCCGATCCCAAAACTGGTTGAGCCGGTTTTCAAAAAGCTGCCCACAACATTTTGGCTAACAGAGCAGACTGACAGAATAGAAAGTTGGAACAATCCAAAAAACCGGCTGAGCTGGTTTTCAAAAACTAACTGAGCTAGTTTTAAAACAGGATGAGCTGGTTTTTAGGAAATAGAACAAAGACTTGGGGAAGTCTGAGTGGAGAACTAAAGCAGTTTTTCCAAGAGCATTCATGATCAAAATCAAGGTTTTCTTAGAGGATTTTGAAGAGAATTAGACCGAGCTCATCACAACAACTTACTTATATTTTGTGGATCCCTCTTAATTGAATGGTGAATCCTACGACTCAAGAATTGTAAAACTTAAACTGTCGTCGTTCATAAGCACTTGAATCACGCCATATGATGTATATTTTTAATCCGCTGTGCTTTCCCCTTTGTATACATATGGAATCTGTACTCCTCCTGTCTTTAAGATAACTGTATACATACTAGGAGCAAACTTGTTAGAAACTCTGTTTGTTTTGTCATTTAATCACCAAAACCCTCAGTCAGGGTTGATTGCACTTACAATCTCCCCCTTTTTGGTGATTGATGCCAAAACAAACTAGAGTAGATACAGATAAAAATAAGTAACTAGCAGGATTTTGAATACTTGTGTATGTGTGGCTCCCCCTAAATATGTGCATGTGTTTTGTAACTTTATATTGACTTGATATGTCAATTATGCAACACATTTGGAGGGAGTGAATAATCAACACATTTCACAATTATTCGAGGGGTGCAACAAACATAGTGTCATATAAGAGATGATGATCCAAATGACATACTTAAACAATTTCATCATGGCACAACACATATCATAGGAGATCATGATGAATAAAGCTTATAGCATAGAGGATCATAAAAAGGTTCTAGCTATTATAATAAAGATCATCACCGCATAACAAAGTTCATGGCCCTAGGCCATCATCACATACTCAAAGTTATTACAGACCACATTGTTCATTACATAAATAGTTCAGCCCCTAGGGCTACCAACCAAATAGCAACTTCTCCCCCTTTTTGGCAGCGAGCACCAAAAACAGGAGAAGGGAGAACCACATATCACCATGAAGGAGATGGATCAAAGAAGCGAGCAGCCAAATTCATAGCAAAGTTTTCCTCCCTGGGGTTAGCAGGAGGAGTGTCACCAAATGGATCCTGGGGGGGAGGATAAGAAGAAGAGGGACCCGGATCACCGTGGTAAGGAGGCGGGACAAACTGATCTCTATCATCAAAAAATTCTTCCTCGACTTCTTCATTATCAGCAGACATGAATGGGACACTGTATGTCTGTTGATGCCATTCATTGATATCAAGAGGTGGTGCATGAATAGGCACATCAGGTGAGTGGGGAGCAAAAGGATGACCCATAGAGATTGACTAATGACGGAGATTGTCATCCGTCTCCCACTGGTGCCTAGCCAGCTCATGCACATCAGTAGATATATCCCGGCACATGGAGAAAAAGGTCGCAATCCCATGAGCCAACCTAGCTCCTAGACCTCGACCACGACCATGACCTCGTCCACGTGGAGTGGGAGTGCCATGAGCGGAGGAAGGATGGGTGGGACCAGCAGAAGTCTGCTCACGAGAACTGGTAGGAGCCTTCTTCATCCTGCCAGCGGGATTACTGGGATCAATCCAAAAGGAGGTGTAAGAGAGATGTCTAGTGCCCTTCTCATATCTGATTTGAGTAACAACTTCAATCATCTTTATAATGTAAGGAGCATGCAAATAACCTTTGAGGGGAGAGCATGAGGCATGAATGGTCTCCTGCCAGATCATATCAAAAACGTTCAATCTTTCACTGCTATTTTGTTTCATGAAATATAGAAGCACTTTACTCTCACCCAGAATATTCATCTGATTTCCACCTTTTGGAATGAGAGTCATTCTGAAAAGAGCATTGAGATATCTGTAGTATTTGTGCATATTAGTTGACTTCCAATACTCATCATTTTCAGAAATATGAAGATCCTTTGCCTCATCTCTATTAGGAGGGCAAAAATCATGAATCTTGACCCTGTGTCCAGCTATGGCATTGACAGAAAATCCCAAGATGTGGGCAAATCTCCTGTAGCTGACCTTGAACCAACTTCCTTCAATATAGAAATTCATGTATGGAAAGTTGTAGGGACTTTCTTCATCTGTACTTTTGATCCATAGAGTAGAGTAGAACAGTGCAATGATCTCATCATTCCAATCAAAAATGGAAAGTCATGATATTTTTCATATTCTTGTTCTCACAGGCCCTCAGAGCTAAAGACATTTCTCTATCACCAATGCTTTCACAACCACTCCAGTTTATAAAACGCTGATGCAAAATCGGTTGATGTTTCTTTGGAAGAATAAACGTGTTATAGAAATCTACATGCAGTAGAATCCAAAAACGATTACCTTCGATGCGGATGTCTCTCATGCGGAGGGCTGGTATTTGGAAGCGCATAACATGAAGAAGTGCTGAGCCTCCACTGGCACTAAAATCTGTGATTTCCTCATTTGGGGATCTCCTAGCCTAGGCCTTATGTAGAACTAAACCATGAACAATGGGAGCATCAGTGGGAGGAAGATTTATGACATCGTCTTTGCCACCTTCATCATCACTAGAAGGTTCCCATGCTTGTGGATTAGCTGCAGGACGAGAGCGAATAGAAGGAGATCTAGTCGTGCGTCTGAGAGCACCTAGAGGGGGGTGAATAGGTGATCCTGTGAAAATCAACACTAAATAGCCAATACTTGGTTATGAAATGTTAGTGCAGTTAAAACCAAGTTGCTAAAGTGTGAACTTTAGAAGAAAACCAATCACAAAGAAGAAGATGGACACAAGACATAGTGATTTATCTCGTGGTTCGGCCAAGTAACACTTGCCTACTTTCACGTTGTGGCGTCCCAATGGACGAGGGTTGCACTCAACCCCTTTCAAGTGATCCAATGTTCGACTTGAATACCACGGTCTTTATCTTTTAGAGTTCTTTTCCCATTTGCGAGGAATCTCCACAAGTTGGAGCCTCTCGCCCTTACAGTATTGATCACAAGAGAAGCATAAGAGTAAGGGAGGGAAAGCAACACACGCAAGACTCATTACGCAGCAAACACACGCACACAATCCAAGACTTGAGCTTAAAACATAGCGTAGGGAGTTCATAACTCAAATGGAGCTCAAATCACTAACACAATGATCCAAATGCGTGGAGGCAGAGTCTAGTGTCTTAGGGTGTTCAGAGAATGCTTGGTGCACTGCTCCATGCGCCTAGGGGTCCCTTTTATAGCCCCAAGGCATCTAGGAGCCGTTGAAGTTCCAATTGGAAGGCAATTCTTGCCTTTTGTCGGGTGGCACACCGGACAGTCCGGTGCACCACCGGACATGAACAGTAGCAGTCTGGTGCCCGATCTCCTTCCTTATCAGGCACAACCGACCGTTGGACCTCCGGTGCCGTTGGCGCACCGGACAATGTCCAGTGCACACCGGACAGTCTAGTGTGACCATCCGACCGTTGGCTCGGCCACGTGTCGTCCATTAATCGCGCAGATGACCGTTGGCCACGCGCACCGTTGGCTCACAGGACAGTCCGGTGAATTTTAGCCACGGCGCCTTCGTTTTTCCCTAGAGCGACGAGTTCGTCGCTAGAGTCTTGAGCGCGGGCGCTGATGACTCATCGGACAGTCTGGTGCACCACCGGATAGTTCGGTGATTTATAGCCACATCGCCCCTGCCCATTCCCAAGAGCAGCGAGTTCGCCGTCGGGCCAGCCTGGGCACCGGACACTATCCGATGCACCACCGGACAGTCCGGTGTGCCACAGGCTGGTGCTAGTTTGGCTGAACATAGCCAATTATCCTTTAACTCTTTTCCTCTTTTCTTGGCTATGTCTCTAGCACTTAGATAAACATGTTAATACCCAAAAACAATTTACTAAGTCTAGAAACATACCTTGTTCTTTGATATGCACTTTTCACCTACTTAGCACATGAGAGTTTAAAACAATGTGTTGGCCATCTAATCACCAAAACAATTATAGAAATGGCCTAAGGGCACATTTCCCTTTCAATCTCCCCCTTTTTGGTGATTTATGCCAACACATTAAAAAACAACAAAAAGGTGCAACATCATTCTCAAATTTGAAGACCAAATTTTCTCAATTGAGATTTGGCATATTTGGATCAATTTTGCCACCACTTGGTTTATTTTTGCAAAACAAATTCTTTTTCCTATTTCTAAGTCAAACACACTTGTTTGGGCAAATAGAGAGCTATTCCAAGAGAAGAATTTATCAAGTGCCAAAAACTTCCCCTTTTTCCCATAATCAAAATTCTCCGCCATAAGAGATCAAATTTTGCAATAAGAGTTATTTGGACAAAATACAAATTCTAACTCTACTATTTTCAAAATTCACAAGTGGTTGGCGGATCCATTTGCTTTGGTCTTAATTTCTCCCTCTTTGGCATTAAGCACCAAAACAGGAAAACTTTTGGCCCTTTTAACCTCATTGCCTCACCAAAATGTCAAATAAGAGCAAAGGCAATGAGAATACAATAAGGAACTTAGGACAAGATACATTTTACCGGAATGCAGTGGAAGCTCTTTCCTTGTCCAAGTTCACTTTCCCTTTCAATGTTCCTTAGAGACTACTTCAAGTGCACTCAAACAAACAAGTTAGTCTCAAAGGAGTCAAGTTGTAGCACATCTCCCCCTAAACATATGCATCATTGCCCTGCTAAACTCCTCACAAGACCTTTGGTTAGTACAACCAAATATAATGTCATCGACATATATTTGGCAAACAAACAGATCACCATCACAAGTCTTTGTGAAAAGAGTTGGATCAGCTTTCCCAACCTTGAAAGCATTAGCAATAAGAAAATCTCTAAGGCATTCATACCATGCTCTTGGGGCTTGCTTAAGTCCATAGAGCGCCTTAGAGAGTTTGTGTCACACCCGACCTTAAGGAACAAAGCCAGGTGCATCTCATACATGCGCCAAGAAGACAACATATATAATAACAGAGTGTATAGAGATAAATGTCGTAAAACATCAGAGTATTTATTACATAGCGGAAGACTTATTACAAAATAAAATAATAAAGATAAAACGAACTAAGGATCGTCGGCGCCAATGTCAACTGAGAAATGCCACCTAGATCAGATCATACTCCTCGCCTTGTGGCTCCTCCTGAACCACCTGCTCTTCTCCTGTGGGGGGGTGTGAGACAGCAAGGGTGAGCTCACACATGATCATAGCTCAACAAGTTGTGAGGAACCAGTGGACATAAACTCACAAAGGTGTGAGTTTATGTGATGTGTAAGGCTAATCAATGATAGGGGTTAAAGCTGAGCATTGCTTTTAAGTAGTTGGTCAAAATTTTATTAGCAATTACTAAGTGTAAGTGAATACCAAACCATAAGTAAAGTAATAGAACAAAATTAATAACAAACCCATGCAATGCAAGTGACAAAATTGAATTTAAGTTCCATAATTTAAACAATAGAGAGTCCTGAGCTGCTCATGACCGCGAGCACGGCTAGTATACCAGTTTTACACTCTGCAGAGGTTGTACCCTTTACCCACAAGTCATGTTACCCATCTGCCAAGGGGTCGCGAATCCCATACACCTCTACCTAGGAAGCGCGGCAGGGCAACACTACGAGGCCTTTACAAAGTTCCACTAGCTTCCGAAAACCCGCTACAGTTTATAGGAAGTTCCAATGCAGGGTTCTCGGCTGACTGCCATCACAGCAAAATCAACCAAGGACCTCCCTACACTGACCACTCCCCTACTGCCCTTGCCCCTTTCGGGTAAGGTAGTCTTCCACTAGCTTTCCTAATTAGTCAGCCAAGGGCGTCCCATTAAACCCTTGTGGTGGCACGTGGTTCTCAAGTTAAGCTCTATGTTCCAATTAACATTAATGAACTTGACATGAACATAAATAGAATAACAACAGAATTGGAACATAGAGGTAATAAATGATTATCCCAAAACCAGGTAAAGCAATAGCAAACTACCCAAGTGATTCAGGGGTAAACAAGGTAATGAGATAAACAATCTAGGGTGACCTATTGGGTCCCATCAAAATTAACCTATGCATGGATAAGTGGTATTAAAGAACATTATTAGGTAAAAAGTGGTCAAGGACACAACTTGCCTTCAATGAGCTCCTGCTCAGCTACTTCAACCTGCTGCTCACCAGGATCCTCAGCAACGGGCTCTTCTACTCGCCACAATACAAACAAGCACAGTGTATATAGAGAAATTAACATTACACCAAACATATAAATAAAATACACAGTAATAATCTACATATTAAAATAAAATCCTAGGAACAGGAATCATAATTTTTGGAGTTATAGAATTTAAGTTATGAATTTTCAAAGGTTTCATGTGTTTTAAATAGGATTAAGTGTGGGATTAATCTTCTTACTGTTGTCATGATAAAACATAGGCTCTAAGTGATAGAGAATTAAATTACAAAAATTTAGAAAGTGGAATGGAGTAATTTGGAGTTCATATGCATTTTCTATGAATTATTGAAGTTCTAGCATATATTTTTGTATTAAAAAGTAATTTCTATAATTAAATAACTGAATTTAAAGAGCTATGGACTGGGCCTCAAATCCTGGAAAGCGCAGGGGGCTCGGGGTAACATTTCTAAGGCACAGCGCACAGCCACGATGGACTGCGGGTTGATATCTAACATCTACGGGGTCTCTTTACTAAAAAGCCACGACCGAAGAGGTATTCTCAAATCTGGGCCGTCAGATCTCTGATATGCGGCACCGATTAGATCCGCCAAAGGGGGGTATGATCTATTCTAATCTAGTCCGTTCACCCGGAATCCGATGGTCTAGATTTCTATGGTGCCCAACCTAATCCTGGCCGCGCGTCTACGATCCAAGGGCTCGGATTTTATTTGGCGCACAGGGATACTCCTTTTGATCTAAACCACCCACTGACAATCGGACGGCCAGGGGCCTCCTTCTTCCTACAAACCCGAACTGCGCGGCGGCGCCATGCCCCCAAGCGGCCAAGCTCGCCGGAGCGCAGGCGACACGAGGCCCAGGCGCACTGAATCAAGTCTGGCTGGGTGCTACGCGTAGAGGGTGTGAGGGCGAGTTCGCTGGTGCCAAAAATCCCACGAATCAGCCATGGCCAGAGCCTGCCCACGACAGCGCACCATCCGCAGTGATGCGCCATGACCGGAGCAGCCCAATCCGCCCCCACGATGCGTCGATTGCTAAATTAGTTGGCGCAAAATGAAATTGGAACGATGGCGGACCAAGGAAGGAGGAATCTTACAAGGGTGATGCCACGCCTGGCCCTGTCCACGGCGCGCGGCAAATTCGTGACGACGGTGATGGATTGAGGCGCCCAGATCGCTCCCCCCCCAGATTCCGCCGCGAATGTGATACTGGTGACCCGGCGGAACCCCCCGACTGCACCCCGAGTACACGCCGGCGATGTTTTCAAACGATGGCTGTTCCCTTCCTTCACGGCGATCCGCGCGGACGACGCAGTGGTGCCGAGGGGATTCACGAGGTGTAGAGAAGCTAACAAGAAGAGGCGAGGGAGGAAGCCACAACGATCTGGCCTATATGGCCGTGAAGTCGTGCGCGCCGCGGAGCAACGGAGCTCCGGGTCGAACGGCATATTGCGCCATGGCCGGAATCCGTTGAGGTGAGATCGCGGGACGGTTGAGGCGACTGACACATGGGCCCGATTTGCCAGCGAGAATGTGCCAGCGCTAGTCAGTCCGACGCAGGGGCCCCATTCGTCAGCGAGAAAGGAAGCCGAGTGCCGAATGACGCGGGCGCGGGTGAAGTCTGGGCCGCGCGCGTGCCAGCGTGGGGAAGGGATATTGGGCCAAATAGGTTTTCAGCGGCCCAGTTAGGTGTCCTTAGTCTTTTTCTTTTATTTTCCTTTTTCCTATTTGATTCATTTTCTTTTTATTTGAATTCCTAATTTGAATTTGAGTCTTGTTAAGAAATTCACTTTTGAGTCAAATGTATAAACTCAAATCTCTATAGGAATAATATTTTTATATATATATTTTTATACTTATTTTTATTCCTCATAATGTTCATTTGCTTCTTTTCTTCTAAATTCTAGGATCTCCTTTTTATTTTTTCCAATTCTATTTGGGGAATTTAATATATTTCTTCTTCAAATTATTTTATGTTGTCCCAAAATGCACACAAAATAAAATCCCAGCATGATGCATAATTTGTTTGAGTGCCTTTTATTATTCATTTGTATAAGTGAGGTGTCCACATGGAATGATCAGTAGAGTCAACACACACATAAATTATAGAAAATGTCTTTTCCCCCCTTCTATTATGTAATACAAACTGGGTGTTACAAATCCTACCCCCCTTAAAAATAATCTCGTCCTCGAGATTTAAGAAGATCTAGGGAAAAGGTGGGGAAAATCTATGCGAAGCTCTTCTTCTCTCTCCCAAGTAGCTTCATCTTCACCATGGTGACTCCATTGAACCTTGCACATTTTAATCACCTTATTCCTTGTAACTCGAGTCAAAATGTCTAGAATCTTGATCGGGTACTCCGTGTAAGTCAAATCACCTTGAACACTGAGCTCTTCCATTGGTAACTGTTCCTCGGGAACACGGAGACACTTCTTCAGTTGAGATACATGGAACACATTATGCACATCCGATAGACTATCCGGTAACTCGAGTTGGTATGCCATCTCCCCAACTCTTCTAAAGATCAAGAATGGTCCAATGTAGCGAGGGGACAATTTGCCCTTAACTTTGAATCTCCTCATTCCCCGAAGTGGTGACACCTTGAGATACACATAATCTCCTTCTTCAAATTCCAGTAGTCTCCTTCTATTATCAGCATAGCTCTTTTGCCTGGTTTGAGCCACTCTCAAATTCTCTCGAATTATACGAACTTGTCCTTCTGCTTCTTGAATCAGTTCAGGCCCAAAGAACTGTCTTTCTCCAGTCTGATCCCAATACAAAGGAGTCCTGCACTTCCTCCCATATAAAGCTTCAAAAGGTGACATCTTCAGACTGGCCTGATAACTATTGTTATATGAGAACTCAGCATATGGTAGACTTTTATCCCAACTTCCTCCATGCTGAAGAGCGCATGCTCTCAACATATCTTCCAATACTTGATTAGTCCTTTCAGTCTGTCCATCAGTCTGAGGGTGATAAGCTGTACTAAAATTCAACTTTGTACTCATGTTCTCATGAAAGCTTCTCCAAAATCTTGAGGTAAACTGCGAACCTCGATCAGATACGATCTTCTTTGGCACTCCATGCAAACACACAATCCGAGCCATATATAACTCTGCTAGCTGAGAACCTTTATATGTAGTCTTTACAGGAATAAAATGAGCTACTTTAGTCAATCTATCCACAATCACCCATATAGCATCATATCCTTTCTGGGTGTGAGGCAATCCTGTAATGAAATCCATACCAATCTCTTCCCACTTCCACTCGGGTATCTTCAGTGGATGCAGTAGTCCAGCTGGCCTCTGGTGTTCAGCCTTAACTCTTTGACATACATCGCACATAGCCACATGTGCAGCTACATCTCTTTTCAATCCATACCACCAATATTTCCGTTTCAAATCCTGATACATCTTGGTACTACCAGGATGAATAGAATAATCCGAGTCATGGGCCTCCTTTAAAATAGTCTCTCGAAGGCTTTTATTATCAGGAACACACATCCTGTCCTTGAACCATACAGTGCCTTGCTCATCTTCCGTAAATTCCGGAACTCAACCTTCAGTAATCAGATCCTTAATCTCTTTTATTTTAGCATCACCAATTTGGCCTTTGCGAATTTCTTGCTCCAAAGTAGGTTCCACATCAATAGTAACTCCTTCAGTGTGAGCAACTATCCCCAGGTTAAGTCTCCTGAAATCCTCAACAATCTCATCGGGTAGCTGGGCAACAACAGCTGAATGAACGTGCTCCTTTCGACTCAAGGCATCTGCAACCAAATTCGCCTTACCCGGGTCATAGTGAATTTCCAAATCGTAATCCTTAATAAGCTCCAACCAACGGCGTTGCCTAAGGTTGAGATCCTTCTGAGTGAATATATACTTCAAACTCTTATGGTCCGTGTATATTTGACACTTGGTTCCCATAATATAATGTCTCCAAATCTTAAGCGCATGCACAACGGCTACCAGCTTCTAAGTCATGAGTGGGGTAGTTCAATTCGGGTTTCCGCAACTGACGAGACGCGTAGGCGATCACATGTCCTTCTTGCATGAGCACACATCCCAAGCCTTGGCCACAGGCATCACAATAAACGTCAAATCCTTTCTGTAGTTCTGGCATAACCAACACTGGGGCGACATCAATCTCTCCTTTAATTGATCAAAGCTTTCTTGGCACTTCTCGTCCCACTTGAATTCTCTTTCCTTCTCCAGAAGCGAGGTCATAGGCTTAGCAATCTTAGAAAATCCTTCAATAAATCTTCGATAATATCCTGCAAGTCCCAAGAGACTTCGAACCTCCGTAACTGTAGTGGGTATGCTCCACGCCACTATCTCCTTGACTTTGGCAAAATCCACTGATATTCCTCCATTAGAAATGATATGTCCAAGAAATGGCACCGTCAATCCAAAACTCGCTTTTGCTAAACTTGGCGTAGAGTTGATTATCTCGTAGCTTTTGTAGCACCAATCTCAGATGTTCCTCATGATCAATAACACTCTTGGAATAAATAAAAATATCGTCGATGTAAACCATGACGAATCTGTCCAGATTATGAACACCTTATTCTTCAGATCCACAAAATAAGTTGGTGCATTAGTTGGCCCAAATGACATAACGGTGAACACATATAAACCATATCGGGTTGATAAAATCGTCTTGGGAATATCCGATGGCCTAATCTTCATTTGGTGATAACTCGGTCGAAGATCAATCTTTGACACCTCTCATCTGAATAAATCCTCAATACGGGGTAATGGACACTTGTTCTTCATAGTGACATTGTTAAGGGACCTATAATCCACGCACATCCCTTGCGATCCTTCTTTCTTCTGTACAAATAGAACCAGCGCTCCACAAGGTGAAGAATTCGGACGAATGTATCCAGCCTCTTGTAATTCTGTTAATTGTTTCTTAAGTTCCTTTAGTTCTTCTACGGACATCCTGTATGGCCATTTAGAAATAGGGGCAGTTCCAGGTAGAAGATCAATTACAAACTCAACTTCCCTATCTGGTGGCATCCCTGGTAACTCCTCTGGAAAGACATCCGGAAAATCCCTAACTGCACGGATGTTGTCACCCAAAAACTTCTCATCTACTAAGAATGCCGTTAGTCTAATGGTGGCAGTTACTACAACTTCAACTTCAAATCTTTGTCCTTTGGAACTGGTGAGTTCTACGGTTCCCTTAGCACAGTGTATATACTGCCTTTGCCTTTCTTAACCATGACATACCAAGGATCAAGTCTATAGTGCTCTCTTCTAACACTATAGGGGTAGCCCATCTGGGTTAGAAACACAGGGTAAGAAAGGAAGAATTGTAGACAAGGCGAGTAATTACGAGGAATGTTACTGCGGGGGTTCTATTATCTAAGTAGATTAGTGTGTTATCCACTAAAGCTAATACATTACCTTATGGTGGTACATGCTAAGATGTCCAACTATAATGTTACAATCAATCAAAGAAGCAAATCAAGCATTTATCATCAGAACAATCAACCAACATTTTTTTAAATAGAGAAAATAGTTTTAATTTCGTCTTAGGTTCCCTATCTCTTAAGAAGATCATAGTGGCAGGATTCCAGGGTGTGAAATCCATCTTGTCTTAGAGTAGTAAAGGTAAGAATAATCAGAGTAGAGTAGCAAAAGGTGAGACAAGTTCAAGATGAGATGAGTATAGAATGAGTCAGAGTAAGGTAAGTAGGAAAGGGTCTGTCCATTTCTATCTAGGTTTCGTCCTACAGTCAACATTTCCTCTGATACCACTTCTGTCACACCCGGCCTTAAGGAACAAAGCCAGGTGCATCTCATACATGCGCCAAGAAGACAACATATATAATAACAGAGTGTATAGAGATAAATGTCGTAAAACATCAGAGTATTTATTACATAGCGGAAGACTTATTACAAAATAAAATAATAAAGATAAAACGAACTAAGGATCGTCGGCGCCAATGTCAACTGAGAAACGCCACCTAGATCAGATCATACTCCTCGCCTTGTGGCTCCTCCTGAACCACCTGCTCTTCTCCTGTGGGGGGGTGTGAGACAGCAAGGGTGAGCTCACACATGATCATAGCTCAACAAGTTGTGAGGAACCAGTGGACATAAACTCACAAAGGTGTGAGTTCATGTGATGTGTAAGGCTAATCAATGATAGGGGTTAAAGCTGAGCATTGCTTTTAAGTAGTTGGTCAAAATTTTATTAGCAATTACTAAGTGTAAGTGAATACCAAACCATAAGTAAAGTAATAGAACAAAATTAATAACAAACCCATGCAATGCAAGTGACAAAATTGAATTTAAGTTCCATAATTTAAACATCAGAGAGTCCTGAGCTGCTCATGACCGCGAGCACGGCTAGTATACCAGTTTTACACTCTGCAGAGGTTGTACCCTTTACCCACAAGTCATGTTACCCATCTGCCAAGGGGTCGCGAATCCCATACACCTCTACCTAGGAAGCGCGGCAGGGCAACACTACGAGGCCTTTACAAAGTTCCACTAGCTTCCGAAAACCCGCTACAGTTTATAGGAAGTTCCAATGCAGGGTTCTCGGCTGACTGCCATCGCAGCAAAATCAACCAAGGACCTCCCTACACTGACCACTCCCCTACTGCCCTTGCCCCTTTCGGGTAAGGTAGTCTTCCACTAGCTTTCCTAATTAGTCAGCCAAGGGCGTCCCATTAAACCCTTGTGGTGGCACGTGGTTCTCAAGTTAAGCTCTATGTTCCAATTAACATTAATGAACTTGACATTAACATAAATAGAATAACAACAGAATTGGAACATAGAGGTAATAAATGATTATCCCAAAACCAGGTAAAGCAATAGCAAACTACCCAAGTGATTCAGGGGTAAACAAGGTAATGAGATAAACAATCTAGGGTGACCTATTGGGTCCCATCAAAATTAACCTATGCATGGATAAGTGGTATTAAAGAACATTATTAGGTAAAAAGTGGTCAAGGACACAACTTGCCTTCAATGAGCTCCTGCTCAGCTACTTCAACCTGCTGCTCACCAGGATCCTCAGCAACGGGCTCTTCTACTCGCCACAATACAAACAAGCACAGTGTATATAGAGAAATTAACATTACACCAAACATATAAATAAAATACATAGTAATAATCTACATATTAAAATAAAATCCTAGGAACAGGAATCATAATTTTTGGAGTTATAGAATTTAAGTTATGAATTTTCAAAGGTTTCATGTGTTTTAAATAGGATTAAGTGTGGGATTAATCTTCTTACTGTTGTCATGATAAAACATAGGCTCTAATTGATAGAGAATTAAATTACAAAAATTTAGAAAGTGGAATGGAGTAATTTGGAGTTCATATGCATTTTCTATGAATTATTAAAGTTCTAGCATATATTTTTGTATTAAAAAGTAATTTCTATAATTAAATAACTGAATTTAAAGAGCTATGGACTGGGCCTCAAATCCTGGAAAGCGCAGGGGGCTCGGGGTAACATTTCTAAGGCACAGCGCACAGCCACGATGGACTGCGGGTTGATATCTAACATCTACGGGGTCTCTTTACTAAAAAGCCACGACCGAAGAGGTATTCTCAAATCTGGGCCGTCAGATCTCCGATATGCGGCACCGATTAGATCCGCCAAAGGGGGTATGATCTATTCTAATCTAGTCCGTTAACCCGGAATCCGATGGTCTAGATTTCTATGGTGCCCAACCTAATCCTGGCCGCGCGTCTACGATCCAAGGGCTCGGATTTTATTTGGCGCACAGGGATACTCCATTTGATCTAAACCACCCACTGACAATCGGACGGCCAGGGGCCTCCTTCTTCCTACAAACCCGAGCTGCGCGGCGGCGCCATGCCCCCAAGCGGCCAAGCTCGCCGGAGCGCAGGCGACACGAGGCCCAGGCGCACTGAATCAAGTCTGGCTGGGTGCTACGCGTAGAGGGTGTGAGGGCGAGTTCGCTGGTGCCAAAAATCCCACGAATCAGCCATGGCCAGAGCCTGCCCACGACAGCGCACCATCCGCGGTGATGCGCCATGACCGGAGCAGCCCAATCCGCCCCCACGATGCGTCGATTGCTAAATTAGTTGGCGCAAAATGAAATTGGAACGATGGCGGACCAAGGAAGGAGGAATCTTACAAGGGTGATGCCACGCCTGGCCCTATCCACGGCGCGCGGCAAATTCGTGACGACGGTGATGGATTGAGGCGCCCAGATCGCTCCCCCCCCCAGATTCCGCCGCGAATGTGATACTGGTGACCCGGCGGAACCCCCCGACTGCACCCCGAGTACACGCCGGCGATGTTTTCAAACGATGGTTGTTCCCTTCCTTCACGGCGATCCGCGCGGACGACGCAGTGGTGCCGAGGGGATTCACGAGGTGTAGAGAAGCTAACAAGAAGAGGCGAGGGAGGAAGCCACAACGATCTGGCCTATATGGCCGTGAAGTCGTGCGCGCCGCGGAGCAACGGAGCTCCGGGTCGAACGGCATATTGCGCCATGGCCGGAATCCGTTAAGGCGAGATCGCGGGACGGTTGAGGCGACTGACACATGGGCCCGATTTGCCAGCGAGAACGTGCCAGCGCTGGTCAGTCCGACGCAGGGGCCCCATTCGTCAGCGAGAAAGGAAGCCGAGTGCCGAATGACGCGGGCGCGGGTGAAGTCTGGGCCGCGCGCGTGCTAGCGTGGGGAAGGGATATTGGGCCAAATAGGTTTTCAGCGGCCCAGTTAGGTGTCCTTAGTCTTTTTCTTTTATTTTCCTTTTTCCTATTTGATTCATTTTCTTTTTATTTGAATTCCTAATTTGAGTCTTGTTAAGAAATTCACTTTTGAGTCAAATGTATAAACTCAAATCTCTGTAGGAATAATATTTTTATATATATATTTTTATACTTATTTTTATTCCTCATAATGTTCATTTGCTTCTTTTCTTCTAAATTCTAGGATCTCCTTTTTATTTTTTCCAATTCTATTTGGGGAATTTAATATATTTCTTCTTCAAATTATTTTATGTTGTCCCAAAATGCACACAAAATAAAATCCCAGCATGATGCATAATTTGTTTGAGTGCCTTTTATTATTCATTTGTATAAGTGAGGTGTCCACATGGAATGATCAGTAGAGTCAACACACACATAAATTATAGAAAATGTCTTTTCCCCCCTTCTATTATGTAATACAAACTGGGTGTTACAGTTTGTATACATGGTCAGGATACATGTCATCCTCAAAGCCAGGGGGTTGTTCCACGTATACCTTCTCCTTGATTGGCCCATTGAGAAAAGCGCTCTTCACATCCATTTGGAACAACTTAAAGGAATAGTGAGCAGCATAGGCTAATAAAATCCGAATTGATTCTAACCTAGCCACAGGAGCAAAAGTCTCCTCAAAATCCAAACCTACGACTTGGGCATAACCTTTTGCCATAAGTCGAGCCTTGTTCCTTGTCACCACTCCATATTCGTCTTGCTTGTTGCGGAACACCCATTTAGTTCCCACAACATTTTGCTTAGGACGTGGCACCAGGCTCCAGACTTCATTTCTTTTGAAGTTGTTGAGCTCTTCCTGCATGGCCAACACCTAGCCTGGATCATGCAATGCCTCTTCTACCCTGAAAGGCTCAATAGAAGAGACAAAAGAGTAATGCTCACAAAAATTAGCTAATCGTGAGTAGTTACTCCCTTGCTGATGTCACCTAGAATTTGATCAACGTGGTGATTTCTTTGGATCGTCGTTCGAACTTGGGTTGGAGGGGCCCGTGATGCTTCTTCCTCCATAACCTGTTCTTCCTGCGCTCCCCCTTGATCATGCCCCTCTTCTTGAGGTACCTGTTCATCGTCTTGAGTTGGGGGATGCACCATTGTCGAGGAAGATGGTTGATCTTGTTCCTGTAGTTGCTATGATCGCACATCACATATCGCCATAGTTCGCATTACGGCCATCGGAACCTCATCTTCATCTACATCATCAAGATCAACTTGCTCTCTTGGAGAGCCATTAGTCTCATCAAATACAACATCGCTAGAGACTTCAACTAATCCTGATGATTTGTTGAAGACCCTATATGCCTTTGTATTTGAGTCATATCCTAGTAAAAACCCTTCTACTGCCTTGGGAGCAAATTTCGAATGTCTACCTTCTTCACCAGAATGTAGCATTTGCTCCCAAATACACGGAAATAAGAAACATTGGGTTTGTTACCAGTAAGGAGTTCGTAGGAAGTCTTCTTGAGGAGGCGGTGCAGATAGAGCCGGTTTATGGCATGGCAAGCTGTGTTCACAGCTTCCGACCAAAACTGCTCAGGCGTCTTGTACTCTCCAAGTATCGTTCTCGCCATGTCGATTAGCATCATGTTCTTCCTCTCTACCACACTGTTTTGCTGTGGTGTGTAGGGAGCTGACAACTCATGCTTGATGCCTTCCTCCTCAAGATACTCTTCAACTTGTAAATTCTTGAACTCAGACCCATTGTCGCTTCTTATCTTCTTCACCTTTAGCTCAAACTCATTTTGAGCTCTCCTTAAGAAGCGCTTTAGGGTTCCTTGGGTTTTGGATTTATCCTACAAAAAGAATACCCAAGTGAAGCGGGAAAAATCATCAATTATAACAAGACAATACTTACTTCCCCTGATGCTGAGATAGGCAACAGGTCCGAAGAGATCCATGTGAAGGAGTTCCAGTGGTCTTGATGTCGTCATCACATTCTTGCTGTGATGAGTGCTTCCCACTTGTTTTCCTGCTTGGCATGCTGCACAAGGTCTGTCTTTCTCAAAACAGACATCGGTTAGTCCTAACACATGATCTCCCTTTAGAAGTTTATGAAGGTTCTTCATCCCAACATGTGCTAGACAACGATGCCAAAGCCAGCCCATACTAGTCTTAGCGATTAAGCATGTATCTAGATTGGCATTCTCCTTTGAGAAATCAACTAAATAGAGTTTGTCGTCTAATACACCCTTAAATGCTAATGAACCATCACTCCTTCTAAAGACAGATACATCAATATTTGTAAATAAACAATTGTAGCCCATATGACACAATTGACTTACACATAGTAAATATACCCGAGCGACTCTACTAAAAACACATTTGAAATTGAGTGCTCACTTGTAATGGCTATCTTGCCCAATCCTTTGACCTTGCCTTGGTTCCCATCCCCAAAGATAATAGTATCCTTGGAATCCTTATTCTTGACGTAGGAGGTGAACATTTTCTTCTCCCCTGTCATGTGGTTTGTGCATCCGCTGTCGATAATCCAGCTTGAGCCCCCGGATACATAAACCTGCAAGGAATTTAAGCTTGGGTTTTAGGTACCCAACTCTTGTTGGGTCCTACAAGGTTAGTCACAACAATTTTTGGAACCCAAATGAAGTCTTGTCTCTCTTGCATTTAGATCCAATTTTCTAGCTACCACTTTTGCATTTTTTCATGATAGTACAAAAGAGGCATTACATGCATGATAAACAGTAGTAGGTCCATTGAAAGTTTTCCTAGGTGCATGAGGCACAACATGATTACGCCTAGGCCTGTTTCTACCATAGGTATAGGTGGAGCTCGATGCAAACATAGCATGTGAATCATGATAAACAGGTAAAGCAACATGATTATAACTTTTATCATGATGATAAACTTTCTTGACATGAGTATAAAGATAAGCATGGTTCTTTTGATCATGTGAAGAATATGAACTACTAGCCATAGGAGCCTTCCCTTTCTCCTTGTTGAGACCGGAAGTCCTTTGGCTCATTAAGTTCTTGGTTTTCTTTCGAAAACCAAGTCCATCCTTAATTGAGGGGTGTCTACCAATGGTGTAGGCATCCCTAGCAAATTTTAGTTTCTCATAATCATCTTTGCAAGTCTTAAGTTGAGCATTAAGACGTGCAATCTCATTGTTTAATTTAGCAATAGAAGTAGCATGTTCATCAAAATCAACATCTTTACACCTATTGCAAACATGATCTACACATGAACTAGTTCCACTTACTTTCTCTAGCTTAGTATTTAATTCATCATTTAATTTCTTTAAGCTAGAGATAGATTCATGATAAGTAGACAACTCAGAAGATAGCATTTCATTTCTCTTAATTTCTAGAGCAAGAGATTTTTGAACACTAATAAATTTATCATGCTCCTCATATAGAATATCTTCTTGCTTTTCTAGCAATCTATCCTTTTCATTAAGAGCATCAATTAATTCATTTATTCTGTCTACTTTAGTTCTATCTAATCCCTTAAACAAATCAATGTAGTCTATTTCATCATCAGATGACTCTTCATCACTAGAAGAAGTATACTTGGGAGTGTCCCGAATACATATCTTCTTCTCCTTAGCCATAAGGCACGTGTGGCATTCGTTGGGGAAGAGCGAAGATTTGTCAAAGGCCGAAGCAGCCAGTCCTTCATCGTCGGAGTCGAATGAAGAACAGTTAGAGTCCCATTCCTTTCCAAGGTGTGCATCGCCCTTCGCTTTCCTATAGTTCTTCTTTTTCTCCTTCTTCCCATGCTTTTCTTGTGCCTAGTCATTATCATTATCGGGACATTGAGCTATAAAATGAGCAGTCTTACCGCATTTGAAGCAGGAGTGTTTTCCCCTTGTTTTGTTTTTGTTGGGGTATTCCTTGCATCCTTTCAAGGCAGTTTTGAAGCGCTTGATGATGAGCGCCATTTCATCCTCGTTGAGCCCAGCACCCTCCACTTGTGCTACCTTGCTAGGTAGCGCCTCCTTGGTGAAGAAGAGGAGGCGTCGCTGTCGTAGTAGATAATCTTCTTGATGCGCCTCTTCTTCTTCCCATCCCTCTTCTTGTGACTCGAGCCTGAGTCAGTGGGCTTGTTCTCTCCAGGCTCGTTTAGGAGGGACTCCTTTTCCTTATCATTGATCACCATCCCCTTGCCCTTAGGATCCATCTCTTCGGGCGGTTAGTCCCTTAGATGAAGAGAACGACTTTGATACCAATTGAGAGCACCTAGAGGGGGTGAATAGGTGATCCTGTGAAAATCAACACTAAATAGCCAACACTTGGTTATGAAATGTTAGTGCAGTTAAAACCAAGTTGCTAAAGTATGAACTTTAGAAGAAAACCAATCACAAAGAAGATGGACACAAGACACAGTGATTTATCCCATGGTTCGGCCAAGTAACACTTGTCTACTTTCACGTTGTGGTGTCCCAATGGATGAGGGTTGCACTCAACCCCTTTCAAGTGATCTAATGATCGACTTGAATACCACGGTCTTTTTCTTTTAGAGTTATTTTCCCGTTTGCGAGGAATCTCCACAAGTTGGAGCCTCTCGCCCTTACAATATTGATCACAAGAGAAGCACAAAAGTAAGGGAGGGAAAACAAAACACGCAAGACTCAATACGTAGCAAACACACGCACACAATCCAAGACTTGAGCTCAAAACACAGCGCAGGGAGTTCACAACTCAAACGGAGCTCAAGTCACTAACACAACAATCCAAATGCGTGGAGGCAGAGTCTAGGTGTCTTATGATGTTCAGAGAATGCTTGGTGTACTGCTCCATGCGCCTAGGGGTCCCTTTTATAGCTCCAAGGCAGCTAGGAGTCGTTGAAGTTCCAATTGGAAGGCAATTCTTGCCTTCTGTCGGGTGGCGCACCGGACAGTCCAGTGCACCACCGGATATGAACAGTAGCAGTCCAATGTCCGATCTCCTTCCTTATCAGGCGTAGCTGACCGTTGGACCTTCGGTCCCGTTGGCGCACTGGACAGTGTCCGGTGCACACTGGACAGTCCGGTGTGACCATCCGACCGTTGGCTCGGCCACGTGTCATCCGTTGATCGCGCATATGACCATTGGCCGCAGGCGTCGTTGGCTCACCGGACAGTCCAATGCACCACCGGACAGTCCAATGCACCACTGGACAGTCCGGTGAATTTTAGTCGCGGCGCCTTCGTTTTTCCCGAGAGCGACGAGTTTGTCACCGAAGTCTTGAGCGCGGGCGCTGATGACTCACCGGACAGTCCGGTGATTTATAGCTGTAACACCCCTGGTGTTACTGTTAATAAAACTTGAGCATAACATCATGAGCATTGGCATTTGCATATGTTTGACTCACCTAGAGTGCATTCACTAGGCAAAAATTTCAAACAAGTTGTATTGATATGGCATTTTGCAAATAAGACCCTAGTGTAGGGTACTTAACCCTAAATAGGGATCTGAGGGGTAAAACAGGAGCCAAATGGAGAAAACCCCAAAGATTAAGTGAAATAATTACAAAAAGTTATCAAAGATGGGCCTACATTGCATTTACACCCTTGAGATACCAGAAACCCTAATTGAAACCCTAGAAAACCCTAAATCCAAACCCTAGGGGTCTATGTGCAAAATTAGTCCACTTTTGGACTAAAGTGCAAAAACCATGATAAATGAGTATCCTAAGTCAATTAGTTCACAAATGTGTGGATTTGTAAGCCGAATCTTGGATTTTGGACTTAATTGCAAAATGGACCTCATTTGAGTTCTATACTAAGTCTGAAAATCAGAGAATTGGCTTAACTTTGGAGCTCTGTAGCTTTCAAATTCTAGGGTTTTTGCCCTAGGTCACCACATCAAACTTGTAGACCTAACAAAGGAGAACAATTTTTCTCAAGAGTATAAGCAAGGTTGTTATGAAGAATTTGGAGATAATCACACTCAAAGTCAGGCTGTCAGGCTATTAAAGTCTGAATTTCAGACTGACAGTAGAACTACATGAACTTAGGGCTTAATTTTAAGCAAGATCCAGTGACTTTTTGTGGGAACACAATGTAGCAAAGTTTTAGGTGGTGTGTAGCTCTACAACTTTGCTGCAGAGATTTGGGTAAGTTGCTATTGAAATCTGAGAGAAAATTGGCCCTAAACTTAAGCTGTCAGTCACCCTGAATCGGTTTGGCCATGGTACAGTACCCTGCTATGGATCAGGACGCCAGCGCAGGATGCTCACCGCCGACGACCGATCTCCGCCACGATTCGCGCCACCGCCATGCGATTTACGCCACCGGTGACCTGATAAGCCTGCCAGCTAAAAGCTCTTCGCCTGAGGATAACTCCGGTGACTCACCGTCGTACCCCCCCCCCCCCCGTGCTTTGCGGCTTGGGCAAATAAGCTCGCTGGTGACCGCCATCTTCCGGCCTTGTGCCACGTACCTGAGTGCCTCCACCGCGTCGCTGTGAATCCTTGCAACTCTCCGTGGCTCGCCGGAGTGACTGCCACGGCATTGGACACAAATTCACGCACGCCAGTAAACTCTCCCTCCTCCGACCGCCGCGCGTCTCGCCCAAATTCATCAACCGCCGCTTAACAATCCTATAAATTGATGGTCGGGGCTGTTGCGTCATGTAATCACCAAGCCAACGCACCAGCTATTGCTTCAAATCGCTCAGAAGAGACCACGAATTTCTTACTTCCCCCAATTCTGTTCTACCACCGCAAGAACACCGCACAGTTAGCCTTGTCGTGGCCAGCGCGATTCAGGTCAGCCCACACCTTCTGCTCCCTCGTTTGAGTATTCTCATAACTCCGTGATGCTTGCCGAACCACCGAATTGAACTAGGAGCCCACCAATCACTGGGAACACGAGCACATGTCCGCGCCGTTCGCTGTCCTCGCGGGCAGAGCTAGGCAAATCACCAACCATGAAATTAAGTTGGAGAAAATGATCGGGAAGGGTTCAATTCGGTGACAGCCACTCGGGAACGCCAGTCTTTGCATAATTTGGCCAGTGCATGAGCTCGCCGGAGCTCTGCCGCGTTCGTCGCCATCGGGGACCGGGCGGTGTAAAGGAATAGAAACCGGGGGTCCTTTTTAGGAACTGTCAGTGACTCCCGAAAATAGTGCTTGTGCTCGTTTCAGGTTAGCCAGTGCGTTGAGGGCCTTTCTGTAAAGCCGCCAGCGCGGGCATGGGCGCGCGCACGCTTCTGCGTGAACTTGGGCCGCCTGGGCTGAAACCGGCCCAGGACTATTCACTCCTTTTCCTTTTCTTTTTCAGGCAAGACTCCAACAATTTTAGAATATTGTAGAAAATCTTAAAAACGTCAAACCAATTTTCCTATACTCCTTATTTTCCATAGTATTTAATAAAAATAGTTTTATGATTTTTAGGACAAATAGGAAATTTTGGAGCATTTAAAATAGCTTAAAACATTGGTTCTGGATTTTTAGAGAATAGATAATAATTCCAAAAATGCCCAAACTTTTTATGTGAACTCAAAACATTATTTAGAAGATGTGGGTAGAAATTGGTTCGATTTGGACCTTGTTTGGTAAC
Source organism: Zea luxurians (assembly GCA_029449295.1). Classification (NCBI taxonomy): domain Eukaryota; kingdom Viridiplantae; phylum Streptophyta; class Magnoliopsida; order Poales; family Poaceae; genus Zea; species Zea luxurians. The sequence continues at coordinate 16,180,519 of JAOPSE010000024.1, read as the reverse complement.
TAGAACCCAAAACCCCCACCCCCTGCTCTTTGAACTTCACTGTTGGCTCCAGAAACCCTAAGTTCTCGGAGCCCCGTGAAGGAAAATTGTATTCAAGAACTTTAGATAATAAATTCTTATTATCTTTGCAATCTCATGAGCATTTCATGGCATTCATTCTTATATACACATATATGGTTATATCTAGAAAACGAAGAAGAGGTTGAGGTAGAAGAGGAGAAGACTTCACCACCACCTGCGGAACCTCAGGCAGGGAATTGTTTTTACTTTGACATCTGCGGATCCGAGCCTGACTCACCTATAAACGAAGGCAAGCCCCAGTGCATTTGCCACCTCTTTGTGATTTAAGGATCTTTATCACTTGCTTGTTGCATTAGGTGATAGGAGTTGGTTGATAAAACAATTCCTGCATTGCCTTCCTTGAATTTGATTACCTTCCTTGATTACCGTTTTACAAAAGGTTTTTAATGCTTAGCCCTGCCTTAGAAAAACAAATGTTTTGTTTTTACCAAAGATAATATGGCAAAAGAGGCTGGGATGTTTTTGAAAACAAAAGTTGATGGTGGATCCATCATGGCCGTGATGGGTTCAACATCGGAAAAGATGTACCTCTGCCAGGTACCAAGCTTTGGGTTTGAAATGAGTAAGCTGAGACCGGGAGGGTGACTTGCACGAGAAGAGAGTCTCGGTGTAGTGTCTCCGTCTGAGTCGATTAAGGATCATCTTGATGTAGGCCTGCTGACCGAGGACCCTTTAACTGGTCACATGCCTCGTCATGGGTAAGCCTTGCCTCGAGCAGACTAAAGCCAGAATAAGATAACACGCAATGGGCGTGGAGCGGTGGCGAGAGTAGCGTGTACCCTCCGTGGCAACAGGCTGGACGGTGGTGTATCTGTGCTCTCGGTTGACGTGAACCTGATCTGGTCTTAAGAACCCCGGTGGCGGGTTGACATATACAAGGGTTAAGTGCTACATATGTCGTGTGATCAGAGATCCTCAGCTGAGTATAATCGATTTGGATCGCCGTACCTTCACGGTTATGAAGACTTGGTCACTGACTTACACGTAGAACTCCAGTGAAGATGACAGGTTTATAAAGAAATTGGCTAGTGCAGGTCAAGTGTTTGAACTAGGATAGAAAGAACTCTAGTTGCAGGTAATCTTACTTAACCTGACAAAAATAAAATTGGATTTTTAAGGATCCACTTTAGTAAGCATTTCTGCAAACAGAGTCATTGATTATTGATAAGCCTTACCTTGACTCCCTTAAGCCAGCATACCCTTGAGAGTCTTTTCCTTAGTCGGGTAAGTCTTGATGAGTAATTCCATACTCAGGGTTTTATTCCCTATTGTTTTTAGGTGAGGAAGCAACAAACTTTTGTTTTTTCTGTTCCAAGGTGGTTCCAAAAGAAGAAAAGCAAGAATGATGCTGCAGGAGGAAGAGTTCCTCCATAAGAACTTTTGTTTAAAAACTTATCGGGAGGGGTTTTTGCCTCCCTTGGTGTGTAATAATACTACTCTGCACTCATAAGTTATATCCTGGTCTGTAACATATAACTTTGTCTTACTTTTAAAATAAAGGTAAGTTTATGTAATCGCTTCCGCATTTTTGTATCTCCGATGATCTGTGATGTCTGCGTGACGGGTGAAACGCTCTTGGGAAAGGTAAGAAAAGTAGATACCGAACTTGTCAAGTGATTCAGGGCATCTGCAGGGTTGTCTGATGTCTGTTGGACAAGGACAACTGTAGGTGGGCCTAATGACTTGGGAGGTTCCGTCACAGCTGGTATCGGAGCGAAGCCCTTCTCTGCAGATATTATGAGGCATCTTCAAAAGAATTTTCTAAAGACTCATCTAGAAAAAAAATTTCTTCCCTTCTTACCTATTATTTCTGAAGAGTTTATATGAAAGACCAGATAGGAGGAGTGCAATGTATAGAAGGTGTGAATCCACCAAGGTTGATTCTGTAATTACACATGCATCATGCTAAGAACTATCTTGATAAGATTTCCCCCTTAGAAAAATGTCGCCGCGCACGAGGAAAACTGCGCGAAAGCATACTGGCCCAATTGGTGTGCCACGTCATCAACTTGCCCCAAGACACGAGGATAGCAGTATTGGGAGTAATGATCCGATCGGGGATCTTGAAGCGCAAGTGAATCGGCTTCAAACAGAACTCCGACGCAGAACTGACATCTGGGTTGCGGATGGCGACAGAATCAATGAATTAAGAAGCGACATCCGCCGCCTGCAAGATCAGCTCGCAGATCGAGATTTAGCACTCGACTGGGCGGTTCAGTCTCGTTCGATTGCCTGGGCTAAGGAGGCAAAAGCTCAAGCCAGAGTAGAAGAGCTTAGCTCAGCCATTGATAACCTGCAGGCTTATTGCAATACTCTACATGAAGAAGTTCATGTACTGTATTCACAATTGCACCCCAATGTGCCTACGGATTCTGTCGGGACAGAAGCCGGACCTTCTCATGTAGCGGGAGAAGCTTTTGGTGGTGAATTGGACCTTTTCAGGCCCCCTCCCTCTATGAAGTTGGCCGATGAGTGGTCTCCTACGCCCAACAACGAGGCTACCGGGAGCAACGGGAAGCAGGAGTAGAATAGTATAGTATAATAGTAGAAATAGTAGTGATGTATAATAAGTGGTGTAATCCTGTTGTAAAAATTCGAGTATGTAACATTACTCTTTTTAGTAATGTAAAATGGATGGTTTTCTTTGGCATATCATATTGTTTCCAAATGTTTGTTGCCACAGATGCCTTCCCGGACTCGTGTGCAGGATGGGGCTAGTACCTCTCGTGGGAGGGAGGCAACACCAAACCCACCTCCAGTCCCTCCCACACTTGCCGAGGCTATCGCCGCCTTGGTAAATGCTACAGCAGATAATACCCGTTTCCTACGGGAGATGGCAGGTCAGCAACTTCAACAACAAGGCGGGCGGGGCTATCCACAAGGTCCCCGTGAGACATCTTATTTGGACTTCTCCAAAACGCGCCCACCGTTGTTCGTCAAGGCAGAAGACCCTTTAGAGGCGAACGAATGGATCCGCGTCATTGAGCAGAAATTTGGACTTCTTCGGTGTTCTGAAACTCAGAAGCCCTTGTTTGCAGTTCAACAATTGCGTGGCCCTGCCAGCACTTGGTGGGGGAACTTTGTGGCCGTTCAGCCGGCCAATCATCAGATTACATGGGAAGAATTCAAGCTGGCCTTCCGTGAACATTACATACCTGAAGGAGTACTCCACATGAAACAGGAAGAATTTATGAAGTTGAAGCAAGGCGGAGATACTGTCACCCAATATCTCAATAAATTTAATCACTTATCTCAGTATGCGATTGACCAAGTCAACACTGACACAAAGAAGAAGAACTGTTTCATGAGGGGTTTAAATGATCGGATGCAAAAGAAAATGGCTACCTGCATCGACCTCACCTACGAAAGGGCTGTCAGCACAGCGCTGGCAGTCGAATCTAAATATACAAGTTCTGGAAAAACCAAGGGGAGTGGATGTAACAGGCCTAATCAGGGCCCCGAGAAAAGGCAACGGTTAGTTATCCGGCCTTTTAATCAGGGTCGTTCTTCAGCACGCCCACCCTCCTTCCCATTCAAACAACTAGTGTTCATCCGTCCCAATGCTGCCCCTACTGCAACAAGTCAGCCGGGTGCCCCTGGCACTCATTTCCCGGCCCTTCCCAGTTCGTCAACAGGTTGTTTCAATTGCGGAAAATCTGGGCATTTTATTAAGGATTGCCCTTATTCGAAGCAGAATCGCACAAACAATCAACAAGGTACTGGGAATTCTTCTCAAGCTAAGGGAAATGCGGGCAAGAATACAAAGAAGACGGGACGAATTTATTACACTCAAGTGGCCACCACACCGGACGGTGAACCAGTAATAATGGGTACGTTCCTTGTGGCCAATCATCCCGCAATTATTCTCTTTGATTCTGGTGCTTCACATACATTAATCAGCAAGAAATTTGTGGAGCAACATTGCATTTCATACCATGAATCAAAAGAAGGGTTTAAAATTCAGTCACCTGGGGGACAAATCTTTACTAGGGAAGTGGATTTCCAAGTGCCCGTAACATTGGCCGGATGGGACTTTCCTACTAATATGATTGTTCTGAAAGGCCAATACATAGATGTGATTTTGGGCATGAATTGGTTGGCCCAACATAAAGCAATCCTCAACACTGATCAGAGAACCATCAGGTTGAGTCATAACCAAGAAGAAATTCTTTTGTCTATTCCTATTCCAACCAAAAGTACTGGCAGAGTGTACGAAGCCAGAGATCAAGGATATTCTGATAGTATGCAAGTTCCCGGATGTCTTTCCAGAGGATTTGCCTGGATTGCCACCCAAAAGAGATGTAGAGTTTGTAATTGAGTTAAAGCCCAGTACGGCTCCCATTTCTAGAAGATTGTACCGGATGCCTCCAAATGAGCTGGCAGAACTGAAGGTTCAATTACAAGATCTACTAGAGAAAGGATTCATCTGGCCAAGCTCGTCACTATGGGGTTGTCCAGCCATATTCGTCAAGAAGAAGGATCAAACATTACGGATGTGCGTGGATTATCGACCCCTGAATGAGGTCACTATCAAGAACAAGTACCCTCTTCCACGAATTGACATTTTATTTGATCAACTGACCGGGGCGAGGGTATTCTCCAAGATTGATCTCAGATTGGGCTATCATCAGATCCGTATTCGGCTCGAGGATATACCAAAGACCGAATTTACCACGCGGTATGGTTTATTTGAATATTTGGTAATGTCCTTCAGACTGACGAATGCTCCTGCCCACTTCACTTATTTGATGAACTCGGTATTCATGCCCGAGTTGGAGAAATATTCTGAAAGACTAACAACCATCTAGAGAGATCACCTAGAGACAGTTCCCAAAAGCAGCCTGGACCAGCCATCACCAGCGACGACTAAAGCTAGTTTTTTATCTACCAAAGAAGATAAACTGAATACATCCAAAACAAAAGATGCATCAGCAGCCAAAATGTCACTGGAGGCGCCTATCGACCGGCTTCCAACCATGGGCCTTGTTGTAGATGTCACTTATTATCTTTCGGATTCTGCGGCTTCCTTGCTCCACCAGTTTTTCCCCTCTTTGTCTGTCGAATAGACCAAGCATCAATCCAGTAGCAATAGGAGAAAATCACATTAGATGGATCATCAATTAGCTTAGCATTGAAGCAGCAATCGTTACGGGTACGCCAAATTGCCCAAATAACAGCACCACACCCAAAGAGGATCAGCTTCTTTTCAGTTTTATGGAAACTATTAATCCATGGACCGAAAAGATCAGCTGTGTCTTTGGGAGTAGAGGACAGCTTGAAGGCAATTTGGATGATTCTCCAAATAAATCTGGCCACCGGGCAATGAAAAAACAAATGGTCTATGGACTCTAATAGTCCACAAAAGATACAGTCCGGATTTCCATGCCAGTGCCTTTTGACCAAATTATCCTTTGTCAGAATCTTATTATTTCTGACCAACCACAGAAACACTTTAATTTTGTGGGGAAGCCTGGTTTTCCACAAAAAATTCAAAGGAACCTCAATCATGGAATTCTTTAACATTTTGTAAAAGGATTTTACAGAAAAACCTTTGCAACCCAACAACCATTTAGAAGAATCATCATTATCAGAAAGCAAGACCTGACTACAATGTTCCATAAGGTCACTATAGGACTCACCTAAATCACCAATAAGTCTCCTTCTGAAAGTAAGCATCTGGAAATTGGAGGAGATGACATTATGAACAGTGATATCTTTGTCATAAGCAAACTCAAACAAGTTAGGGTACTTGTCAGCCAACTTCACATTGCCACACCATATGTTTTTCCAAAAGCTAGAACTCTTTCCATCACCAATATTCTTTTTACAGTAATTATAATATTTGTCTCGAACCGAGAGTATACCCTTCCAGAAATGAGAATCTGAAGGTCTCTTCACAGAAATGATAGGTTTATTTTTAACATATTTGCTCTTAACAATGGATTGCCACAAACCACTAGAATTTTCTAGTCTCCAAATCCATTTTGCCAGCAAAGCTTCATTCATTTTTTGCAAATCCAAAACACCAAGACCACCCATATTTTTGGGAGAGCAGATTAAATTCCAATCAGCCAAATGATATTTTTTCTGATCATGGCCCCCTGCCATAATAATCTTTTTCTAAAGATATCCATTTTTTTCAGCACAACCTTGGGGCATTTGTACAAGGAGAGCATATACAAGGGAACATTGGTGAGGCTGTTGTTGATCAAGATTAATCGACCCCCCAAACTGAGAAACCGACCTTGCCACGAACCCAACTTGTTCTCAATTTTTCCAATTATGGGATCCCACAAAGATTTGCACAGTTTCTTGTTATCAATTGGAACCCCTAAATATTTCATAGGGAGACCACTGGGAGGACAGGTAAAGATGTCAGCATACAGATGTTCTCTGTTACAAGCATTTCCCAAACAAATAATTTCACTTTTATGAAAATTAATCTTAAGGCCAGACAACTGTTCAAAGATACAGAGAATAAACTTCAGGTTTCTAGCATTTTCCAAATCATCTTGAAACAGAAAAATAGTGTCATCGGCATATTGTAAACAACAGCAGCCACCAGAAATAATATGAGGAATAAGACCTTTGATAATACCTTCATATTTAGCTTTTTGAATCAGACAAGCAAGACCATCAGCAGCCACATTAAAAAGGAGAGGGGAAAAAGGATCACCTTGGCGCACACCCTTATGAGTTTTAAAGTAGGGTCCTACCACATCATTAGTTCGGATAGCAACTTTACCACCTTTCACAGTCTTCAAAACCCAATCACTCCACTTATCACCAAAGCCTTTCTTAATCATCATATTATCAAGAAAATTCCAATTAACCTTGTGTAAGCTTTTTCAAAATCAACTTTGAAAATCACTCCATTTTGTTTCCTCCGTTTTACTTCATGAACAATCTCATGAAGAGAAAGGACACCATCCATGATATATCTCCCTTTGATAAATCCATACTGAAGGTCACTAATAACAGATGTAATGCAGCGAGCCAATCTATTAGTCAGAACTTTGGTGATAATTTTGTAACAGACATTAAGCAAACAAATAGGACGAAAGGCTTTAATATCAGTCGCATCAGGGACTTTTGGGATAAGGGTGACTATCCCAAAATTAAGTCTCTCAATGTTGAGAGAACCATCATGAAAGGATTTAAAGAGATTAAACAAATCATCTTTGATAACTTCCCAGAACTCCTGATAAAATTCAGAAGGGAAGCCATCGGGGCCCGGAGCACTGTTGTGTTTCAGGGCAAACACCACATCTTTGATCTCTTCCAAGGAAAAAGGATTGATAAGAAGCTTTCTATCGCCCTCCTCAAGCTGTTTCATGTCCTAATCAGTCAAAGAAATATTCGAACCTTGAGAAGGGCCGAAGAGATCTCTATAGAAAGAAGTCGCCAACTGATTAATGTCGTGATCATCATGGGCCACGATATCCCCATGAGAAAGAGTTAAAATCTTAAGTTTTCTCTTTTTGTGTTTAGCAATCAAATGAAAGTATTTGGAATTCTCATCACTCTCTAATAAGAATTTATCCCTAGCTTTTTGTCTGAGACTAATGTTTTCCTCATTGACAATCTTCTTGAGGTTAGATTCCAGATCCAGTTTCAAAAATCTATCAGCATCTGATAAGCCTAAAGTCTCACTAGCTTTGTCAAGGATATCAATTTTTTCAATCAAATTTTTCTTCAATTTTTTGTAGTGACCCACAATATTGTTGTTCCAACCTTTAAGTTTTTGCCTCAGACGTTTCAATTTCAACTTCCACACATCAAGACTATTGGTCACACCAACAGGGAGAGACCAATTACTTTTCACTAAGTTGTGAAAATCCGGTCTAACTTTCCAACACAGCTCATATCTAAAGTCCTTACGCACCATGGGGAGAGTGTCAGTTTGAAGGCAAAGAGGAGCATGATCCGAGAAGGATCTATTTAACCCAAGAACACTGATATTGTTGTAAGCAAGATCCCAGTCAGGACTGGCCAAAAATCTGTCAAGTTTTTCAAAAGTAGGATCGCTGGGGTTGTTAGACCACGTATATAGTCTATTTTTCAACTCAAATTCCACTAGACCATGATGGTCTATGATACTATTAAACAGAAAACTCCACTTACTGAGGGCGCCCGGTTTAATTTTTTTCCTCAGCTTTTCTGAGGATGTTGAAATCGCCACCTATAAGCATAGGGACCTGGCTTCTCGAGCAAACTGCAGACAGTTCACTGAGGAAACGGGATTTGTGCTCCTTTTGAGCAGCCCCATAAACATTAACGAAATTCCAGATAAAATTTTTTTCTCTGTGAAGGACAAGAGAGCGAGTCAAAAATTCACCAGCTTCAAATTCTCTGACATCAAACACCTCAGAGTTAAAACCCACTAAAAGACCTCCCGATCTCCCATTAGGAGGAGAGGAGAACCAGGCAAAAAGCTTGCTACTAGCAAGCGAGGACAGAAGAGAATCATTAAAATGGTTCTTTTTAGTCTCTTGTAAACCAACGAAACCAATTTTTTCCTCCCTAATGATTTCTCTCAAGAAATCAAATTTAGTGCTCCGACCCAAACCCTGACAGTTCCAAATAAGGCCTCTCATGATTTAAAACGGATCAGGAGGGAGGTCAGAAAAGTTAGACACCCTTTTTTTAGTAGATGAACATCTACTTTTTGGGGAAGCCTTTTTTTAATCGTTTTTTCTGATGCTTAATTTTCCTTCCTTTTCTTAAAACCATCACATCAAGTAAATCCTGATCATTATTAAGATCTGAATCATCATGAACACTGCTATCCACATCTTTGTGATCATCAAGGGAGGGGACCTCCAAATTTGAGGTATTAATTTTTTTACAAGCTTGGAATGCCAAATTTTTTCTGGAAAGTTCCAGATCTTGGATCAACTCCAAATTATCTATTGCATCAGAATCAGAGGGACCCAAAGAAACTCCAAGTTTATTAGCTATATCTATCAAATCATCATTATTAGAATCAAGCAAAGAAAAGGAGTTAGAACACATACCTTTATTGAGGAAGGCATCTTTGGCTTCAGCTCTGGATATCGCTTTATCAGCCACCTTCACATCATCATTCTTCTCCAGCCTAGAGCTTTTTCTGACGCCATCTACAATGTTAGTGGGCATGTCCAGAGGCTTTTTACCTTTCCCATCATGAAGAATCTCATCATTGGGGGGATCGAGATCATAGCACCAATTTTAGATTGAAAGTCAGTTTGGTCTTCCTCCATATCTTTAGCAAATTCTTCAAGTTCCTGGGAGCTCAGCAAATCATCTTCATTTGGATCAAAATCCACTTTCTCATCAGAAAGGTTATCAAGTTTCTGCTCCTCATCAGAAATGATTTTAGAAGACACAAGGTTAGGATCAGAAAGTTTGGCAAACTCTTTGCCTTGAGAAGAAGACTCCCCAATTTTGAGGCTAGGATTAGGATCATCTCCAAGGGTAACTTCATCAACATTATTGGGTTCTTTCCCAGATTTATCAAATAATGGGTCATTGGACCCATGGATTTGAACAGAAGCTCTCTTTCCCAGATTCACTGAATCATCATTCCACCCTTCATCACAAATTGATTCAATTCTAAAGAAGATATCTTATAGAAAGGGTTTGACTGCCACTTCCACCACAGGAGGAATCATAGCCACACTTTTAATGTGAATTTTAAGCCTCACAATATCATCTGAATCCAAGGACATGAGCCGATTTCACAAATCGACTAATAATTTTGTAATTCCTCAGGGACATTCTCAGCAATAACCCACACAGTATGGAGTCTAGATTTGGGTTTGGCCCTAGAACTCCAAGGCACAACGACAATCTTGGCACCAGACATCTTCATTTTAAGCTCAGGGAAGCTTATCATTTCATCAAGACGTTCTTAGAAGGGAAATTGCATCAGAAACCCCGAATGGCACTTAGTAGCTTTCCATATCTTATTCCAAGGGAAATGGAAACCGAAATCTCTCTCAAGATCTTCAGCCGAGACTAACCCCTCAATCACCTTAACCAGACCGATAAAAACCCTTTTTGGTTTTTTGGTCAAAGGTTTAGCGAAATGAGACAAATAAAACCCTAATCCATCTGCAGCCATTCCAACAATGGGCATGGTGGGTTTGTTTTGCTTGGGTAGAACACAGCGAGAAGTAACATGTGTCTCCTTACGGCAAATATCACACCACAAAGCGTTAAAGCAGTTTCTAGCATGGTGTCCTTCAACACCGCACTTCTGGCAGAAAGTAGGGCAAACAAGATCTACATCTTTCTTCAGAGGCACAGGGGAGACAGTAGGGTTACCTGATTGAGTTCCCTCGCCAGGATGAGGGGACAACAGACCCTCTTGTTGCTCAGATTTTCCGAGAGTAGGCTTCAACTTCCAACTAAGGTTTCTTGCCCTATTCCAAGAATGAGGACCCTGCAGCTTCTCCATAGGACCCCAACGATCCCACTGGGAGTTCTGAGGGTTCTTGCCTTTCGGATCCATAGCAGAGATTTTCGAGGGGCTTCGAAAATCGCCAGAACTGAGACGAGGCCACTCCTCTTCAACCACCGGCGGACGAAAGGACGAGACGCACCACCCTCGCCAAAACTAGACCTCACAGAAACCGGGAGCGACCAGAGGTGCGAGAGGAAGGTGGCGCAATGAGGAAACGAGTACGAACCAATGAAATCCAGGGGAAACCCTAACCTGGAAGAAGGGTTTTCTGGCGGAGAAGACAGCAGAGGAGACGACTCACGCGTGGGGAAGTGTGAATGCGTAGAGAGCGGTGACACCCCCGGGCTCCACCCAATCCAAGAAGAACGCGCATCCAGGGGCCGTTCCACCGCGCGGGTCGGGATACTGTATCTCTGGGCCTGGAGATGACGCGGGGAAAGCGGCCCAGCAGCAAAAATCCGCGCGGCATCACACCGATCACCATCCGAAGGAGAGAGAAAGGTGCAGGAGGAAGAAGAAGCGGCCCAGGGGACCGAGCGCCATTTTTTCTTTTTCCCTTGCGTCTCATCGTCCGAGTCATGTAGGTCAGTAGGTTACACACACTTGTGGGTCTTGTGGTGGTCTTCATAGATGATATTTTGATATATTCAAAGAATGAAGAGGAGCATGCTCAACATTTACGGGTCGTATTAACGCGCTTGAGAGAACATCAATTATATGCCAAGTTCAGTAAATGCGCGTTTTGGCTGGAAGAAATTCAATTTCTGGGACATGTGCTATCTGCCAGAGGGATTGCGGTGGATCCCAGCAAAGTCAAGGACATTTTGGAGTGGAAACCCCCGACCACTGTTCATCAAGTCCGAAGTTTCCTTGGACTGGCTGGTTATTACCGCCGATTTATACCAGATTTTTCTAAGCTTGTGAAGCCAATCACAAGTCTATTGAAGAATGATACTAAATTCAATTGGTCTTCAAAGTGTAATAAAGCTTTTGAGCAATTGAAGATATTGTTAACCACTGCTCCGGTATTAGCTCAACCAGACATTAATAAGCCCTTTGATGTATATTGTGACGCATCAGGCAGTGGGCTCGGCTGCGTATTAATGCAAGAGGGCCGAGTAATTGCATATGCTTCAAGGCAGTTGCGCCGGCATGAGGAGCATTATCCCACTCATGATCTGGAGCTAGCTGCAGTGGTTCATGCCCTGAAGATCTGGCGTCATTATCTACTAGGAAATGTTTGTCATATTTATACAGACCACAAAAGTTTGAAATACATTTTTACCCAGTCTGAACTCAATATGAGACAAAGGAGATGGCTCGAGCTAATCAAGGATTATGAACTAGAGATCCATTATTACCTAGGCAAAGCAAATGTGGTGGCAGATGCACTCAGTCGCAAAGTCTCCTGCCATTGTTTAACCATGAGTACTTCTGACATTACATTATGCCAGGAGATGGAGAATTTGAACCTGGGAATAATTCAACATGGGACTTCAAATCACTTGAAGCTGGAGTCAGTCATCCTACAAAGGATAATTGACGCACAGAAAAATGATGAGGGTATGAAACATATACGTGAGAAGATAAGGGCTGGAAAATCCAATTGTTTCCGAGAAGACGATCAAGGCGTGGTATGGTTTAACAACCGCATAGTGGTGCCTAAAAATGAAGGGGTCCGCCAGCAAATTTTAGACGAAGCACATCTTAGTCGCTATTCTATTCATCCCGGAAGCACTAAGATGTATCAAGATCTGAAACAGCATTATTGGTGGACAAAGATGAAAATTAAAATTGCACGCTATGTGGCTAGATGTGACACTTGTAAACGTGTCAAGGCTATACACCTGAAAGCTGCCGGTCCATTACAATCTTTACCAATACCAACATGGAAATGGGAAGATATAAGTATGGACTTTATTGTGGGATTGCCTAGAACCGCAAAGGGATATGACTCTATCTGGGTTATAATCGATCGGCTTACGAAAATTGCTCATTTTCTGCCAGTCAAGACAGATCACCCAGTTACTGTCTATGCCAAATTATACATTGCTCATATTCTTAGTCTGCATGGTGTTCCAAAGACTATAGTGTCGGACCGTAGACCTCAATTTGTAGCCAAGTTTTGGGAGGCACTTCATAACTCCCTGGGTACTAAATTGCTCCATAGTTCAGCCTATCATCCTCAAACAAGTGGGCAGACTGAGAGGGTCAATCAGATACTTGAAGATATGTTGCGAGCATGTGTTCTGGAGTTTCCACAAAAATGGGATGAATGTTTACCATTAGCAGAGTTTTCATATAACAATAGCTATCAAGAAAGCATCAAGATGGCACCCTTTGAAGCTTTATATGGACGGCGATGTCGTACTCCGCTAAATTGGTCTGAACCTGGTGAAAGGTACTTCTTCAGGCCCGATATGGTAAAAGAGACCGAAGAAAAGGTTCAGAGAATAATTCATAATTTGAAGAAGGCTCAAGCTCGTCAAAAGAGTTATGCAGACAAACGGCGAATGCCCTTATATTTTCTTGAGGGAGACTATGTCTACCTAAAGGTTTCGTCAATGAAGGGCGTATCGCGTTTCAGGGTTAAAGGAAAGCTTGCACCACGATATATTGGTCCTTTCCTCATTCTTGAAAGATATGGGCCAGTGGCGTATCGACTTCAACTACCTGAAATCTTGTCTGCTGTACATAATGTGTTCCACGTGTCTCAATTAAAGAAGTGTCTTCGGGTTCCAGATCGAACTATTGAAGTAACAGATGTTGTCCTGGAGCCAGACTATACATATTCTTGAAAGGGAAATGTGCCCTTGGGCCATTTCTAAGTATTTTGGTGATTTAGTGCCCAACACAAGTGCCTAATTGTAAAATGGTGGACAAAGTACAAATCAAGGATAAAGGTATGTTTCTCAGACTTAGTACATTGTTTTATGGACTAATGTATTGTGTCTAAGTGCTGGAAACAGAAAAAATCGAGTTGGAAAAGAGATGGCTCGAGCAGCCAAAGTCTGTCCAGTCTGGGTGCACCGGACTGTCCGGTGGTGCACCGGACAGTGTCCGGTGCGCCAGGCTGGCTCAGCGTGAAGTGGCCGCTCTCGGGAATTCGCCGACGGCGTACGGCTAAAATTCACCGGACTGTCCGGTGTGCACCGGACTGTCCGGTGAGCCAACGGTCGGCTGGGCCAACGGTCGGCCGCGGAATCTGCGCGCGACACGTGGCCGGGCCAACGGTCGGAAGGGGGCACCGGACTGTCCGGTGTGCACCGGACTTGTCCGGTGCGCCAACGGCTCCCAGATCTGCAACGGTCGGCAGCGCCATTTTAGGAAGGAAATCGGGCACCGGACAGTGTCCGGTGTGCACCGGACTGTCCGGTGCACCCGACGACAGAAGGCAAGATTGGCCTTCCAGATTTGCTCTCAACGGCTCCTAGCTGCCTTGGGGCTATAAAAGGGACCCCTAGGCGCATGGAGGAGATAACCAAGCAACCTTAGAGCATTCTTGATCATCCACACTCAGTCTTTGCGCATTCGTTTGTCATTCTCAGTGATTCGAGCTCCGTTCTAGTGAGAACTTTGAGATAGTCTTTTGAGCTCGATTCTTGGCCGTGTGTGTGTGCATTTTGCTGTGGATTTGTGTGTGTTGCTTTCCTCCCTTACTCTGAATTTCTTGTGAATCTCAAGTGTAAGGGCGAGAGGCTCCAAGTTGTGGAGATTCCTCGCAAACGGGATATTGAAAGGCAAAACAAAACACCGTGGTATTCAAGTTGGTCTTTGGACCGCTTGAGAGGGGTTGATTGCAACCCTCGTCCGTTGGGACGCCACAACATGGAGTAGGCAAGCGTTTGTCTTGGCCGAACCACGGGATAAACCACTGTGTCATCTCTGTGTCTGATCTCTTGTGGTATTATGTTTTGTTGAGACTCCTCTCTAGCCACTTGGCGATTATTGTGCTAACACTTAACAAGTTTTTGTGGCTATAAGTTTAAGTTTCACAGGATCACCTATTCACCCCCCCCCTCTAGGTGCTCTCAATTGGTATCAAAGCCGTTCTCTTCAAGAAAGGGACTAACCGCCCGAAGAGATGGATCCTAAGGGAAAGGGAATCGTGATCAACGACAAGGAGAAGGAGTCCTTCGTCAACGAGCCAAAGGACGACAAGACTACCGACTCAGGCTCGGGGCACAGACGCAAAGAAGGGAAGAAGAAGAAGACAAGACGCATCAAGGAGATCATCTACTACGACAGCGACGAATCTTCCTCTTCCCAAAAGGACGACGACAACGACTACAAAAAGACGGTCAATTCGAACTTTTCATTTGATTATTCTCGTATTCAACATAGTTCGAATTCGCATTTGCTTTCCATTCCTCTTGGCAAACCTCCACACTTCGATGGGGAGGACTACGGATTTTGGAGTCACAAAATGCGTAGTCACTTATTCTCTCTCCATCCAAGCATTTGGGAGATTGTAGAGAATGGAATGAAGTTTGATAGCTCGGATAATTCTATGCTCATAAATGAACAAATCCATAGGAATGCACAAGCTACTACTATTCTCTTAGTGTCCTTGTGCAGGGAAGAGTACAACAAGGTGAGCGGCTTGGACAATGCCAAGCAAATATGGGACACCCTCAAGATCTCTCATGAGGGGAATGACATCACCATGCTCACCAAAATGGAGTTGGTGGAGGGCGAGCTTGGACGATTCGCCATGATAAGGGGAGAGGAGCCAACCCAAACGTACAACCGGCTCAAGACCCTCATCAACAAAATAAGGAACTACGGAAGCACGTGATGGACGGACCACGACGTCGTCCGCCTAATGCTAAGGTCCTTTACCGTTCTTGATCCTCATCTCGTGAACAATATTCGTGAGAATCCCGGGTACACGATGATGACGCCCGAGGAGGTACTCGGAAAATTCGTAAGCGGGCGGATGATGATCAAGGAGGCGAGATACGTCGACGACGCGTTGAACGGTCCAATCCACGAGCCTCAACCCATCGCTCTCAAGGCAACAAGGAGCAAGGAGCCGCTACCCAGCAAGGTGGCACAAATTGAGGCGGCCGGGCTCAATGATGAAGAGATGGCTCTCATCATCAAGAGATTCAAGACGACGCTAAATGGTCGCAAGGGGCAACCAAGGAAGACCAAGACAAAGGGGAAGTGCTCATGCTTCAAATGTGGTAAGGTTGGTCATTTTATTGCTAACTGTCCCGAAAATGATAGTGACCAGGAGCAAGGAAAAAATGGGAAGAGAGAGAACAAGAAGGTTTACAAGAAGGCCAAAGGCGAAGCACACCTTGGAAAGGAGTGGGATTCGGATTGCTCTTCGTCCGACTCCGACGATGAAGGACTCGCCGCCACTGCCTTCAACAAATCGGCCCTCTTCCCAAACGAGCATCACACTTGCCTCATGGCAAGGGAGAAGAAGGTAATCAATCATAATGCTAATACTTATGATTCTTCTAGTGATGATGAGTCTAGTGAGGATGAAATAGATTACTCCAGTTTATTCAAGGGATTGGATAGAACTAAGATAGCTAAGATTAATGAATTGATTGATGCCTTGAATGAAAAGGATAGAATCTTAGAGAAACAAGAAGATCTTTTATATGAAGAGCATGATAAATTTGTTAGTGCACAAAATTCACTTGCTCTAGAAGTTAAAAGAAATGGAATGCTTTCTTGTGAACTTTCTACTTGTAACGAAACCATTTCTTCTTTAAAAGGTGAAATTAATGATTTAAATGCTAAGCTAGAAGTAGCAAGTAAATCTAACTCTTGTGTTGAACATGTTGAAATTTGCACTAAGTGTAAGGATGTTGATATTAATGCCTGTTGTGAACACTTAGTTTCAATTTCAAAACTAAATGATGAAGTGGCTAGTCTTAGTGCCCAACTTAAGACTAGCAAGGATGAATTTAATAAGCTGAAATTTGCAAGGGATGCCTACACGATTGGTAGACACCCCTCAATTAAGGATGGACTTGGCTACAAGAGGGAAGCCAAGGACTTGACAAGCCATAAGGCTCCTATCTCCGCCAAGGAGAAAGGGAAGGCTCCTATGGTTAGTAGTACTAAAAAGAACCATGCTTTTATGTATCATGATAGGAGTTATAATGCTTATAATGATTTTGACTCTCACGCCAAGTTTGCTTCTAGTTCTTCCTATATGCATGGTAGAAATATGTCTAGGAGAAATGCTATTCATCATGTGCCTAGAAAGAATATTATTCATGCTCCTAGGAAAGTAGTGAATGAACCTTCTACAATTTATTGTGCTTTAAATGCTTCCTTTGCTATTTGTAGAAAGGATAGGAAAATAGTTGCTAGGAAGTTAGGGGCAAAATGCAAGGGAGACAAAACTTGCATTTGGGTCCCTAAGGATATTTGCACTAACCTTATAGGACCCAACATGAGTTGGGTACCTAAGACCCAAGCCTAAATTTGCCTTGCAGGTTTATGCATCCGGGGGTTCAAGCTGGATTATCGACAGCGGATGCACAAACCATATGACGGGGGAGAAGAAGATGTTCACCTCCTACGTCAAAAATAAGGATTCCCAAGATTCAATTATATTCGGTGATGGGAATCAAGGCAAGGTAAAAGGGTTAGGTAAAATTGCAATTTCTAATGAACACTCAATCTCCAATGTGTTTTTAGTTGAGTCTCTTGGTTACAATTTGCTATCTGTCAGTCAACTATGCAATATGGGATATAATTGTCTTTTTACAAATGTAGATGTGTCTGTCATTAGAAGAAGTGATGGTTCACTAGCCTTTAAGGGTGTACTAGACGGCAAGCTTTACTTAGTTGATTTTGCAAAAGAAGAGGCCGGTCTAGATGCATGCTTAATGGCTAAGACTTGCATGGGCTGGCTGTGGCATCGCCGCTTAGCACATGTGGGGATGAAGAACCTCCACAAGCTTCTAAAGGGAGAACACGTGATAGGTCTAACCAATGTTTATTTCGAAAAAGATAGACCTTGTGCAGCTTGTCAAGCAGGTAAACAAGTGGGAGGAGCACATCACAGCAAGAATGTGATGACCACGTCAAGACCTCTGGAGCTGCTGCATATGGACCTCTTCGGACCCGTCGCCTATCTAAGCATAGGAGGAAGTAAGTATGGTCTAGTTATTGTTGATGACTTTTCCCGCTTCACTTGGGTGTTCTTTTTGCAGGATAAGTCTGAAACCCAAGGGACCCTCAAGCGCTTCCTAAGGAGAGCTCAAAATGAGTTTGAGCTCAAGGTGAAAAAGATAAGGAGCGACAACGGGTCCGAATTCAAGAACCTTCAAGTGGAGGAGTTTCTGAGGAGGAAGGGATCAAGCACGAGTTCTCCGCTCCCTACACACCTCAGCAAAATGGTGTGGTAGAGAGGAAGAACAGGACGCTCATAGATATGGCGAGGACTATGCTTGGAGAATTCAAGACCCCTGAGTGCTTTTGGTCGGAAGCCGTGAACACGGCTTGCCACGCCATCAACAGGGTCTACCTTCACCGCCTCCTCAAGAAGACGTCGTATGAGCTACTAACCGGTAACAAACCCAATGTATCTTACTTTCGTGTATTTGGGAGCAGGTGCTACATTCTAGTGAAGAAGGGTAGAAATTCTAGATTTGCTCCCAAAGCTGTAGAAGGGTTTTTATTAGGTTATGATTCAAATACAAAGGCGTATAGGGTCTTCAACAAATCATCGGGTTTGGTTGAAGTCTCTAGCGACGTTGTATTTGATGAGACTAATGGCTCTCCAAGAGAGCAAGTTGTTGATTGTGATGATGTAGATGAAGAAGATGTTCCGACGGCCGCTATACGAACCATGGCGATTGGAGAAGTACGGCCACAGGAACAAGATGAACGAGATCAACCTTCTTCCTCAACAACGGTGCATCCCCCAACTCAAGACGATGAACAGGTTCATCAAAAGGAGGCGTGTGATCAAGGGGGAGCACAAGATGATCACGTGATGGAGGAAGAAGCGCAACCGGCACCTCCAACCCAAGTTCGAGCGGTGATTCAAAGGGATCATCCCGTCGACCAAATTTTGGGTGACATTAGCAAGGGAGTAACTACTCGATCTCGATTAGTTAATTTTTGTGAGCATTACTCCTTTGTTTCTTCTATTGAGCCTTTCAGGGTAGAGGAGGCCTTGCTAGATCCGGATTGGGTATTGGCCATGCAGGAGGAACTCAACAACTTCAAGCGCAATGAAGTTTGGACACTGGTGCCTCGTCCCAAGCAAAATGTTGTGGGAACCAAGTGGGTGTTCCGCAACAAACAGGACGAGCACGGGGTGGTGACGAGGAACAAGGCTCGACTTGTGGCAAAAGGTTATGCCCAAATCGCAGGTTTGGACTTTGAGGAGACTTTTGCTCCTGTGGCTAGGCTAGAATCAATTCGTATCTTGCTAGCATATGCCGCTCACCATTCTTTCAGGTTGTACCAAATGGATGTGAAGAGCGCTTTCCTCAACGGGCCGATCAAAGAGGAGGTGTACGTGGAGCAGCCCCCTGGCTTCGAGGATGAACGGTACCCCGACCATGTGTGTAAGCTCTCTAAGGCGCTCTATGGACTTAAGCAAGCCCCAAGAGCATGGTATGAATGCCTTAGAGACTTTTTAATTGCTAATGCTTTTAAGGTTGGGAAAGCCGATCCAACTCTTTTTACTAAGACTTGCGATGGTGATCTTTTTGTGTGCCAAATTTATGTCGACGACATAATATTTGGTTCCACTAACCAAAAGTCTTGTGAAGAGTTTAGCAGGGTAATGACGCAGAAATTCGAGATGTCGATGATGGGCGAGTTGACCTACTTCCTTGGGTTCCAAGTGAAGCAACTCAAGGAAGGCACCTTCATCTCCCAAACAAAGTACACACAAGATTTGCTAAAGAGGTTTGGGATGAAGGACGCCAAGCCCGCAAAGACACCAATGGGAACCGACGGACACACCGACCTCAACAAAGGAGGTAAGTCCGTTGATCAAAAAGCATACCGGTCCATGATAGGTTCCTTGCTTTATTTATGTGCTAGTAGACCGGA
Source organism: Zea luxurians (assembly GCA_029449295.1). NCBI lineage: Eukaryota > Viridiplantae > Streptophyta > Magnoliopsida > Poales > Poaceae > Zea > Zea luxurians. The sequence continues at coordinate 16,160,946 of JAOPSE010000024.1, read as the reverse complement.
TATTATGCTTAGCGTATGCATGTGTGCTAGATTTCAATCCGATCCGAAGGAGTGTCACTTAGTGGCTGTGAAGAGAATTCTTCGATATTTAGTCGCTACACCTTGCTTCGGGATCTGGTATCCAAAGGGGTCTAACTTTGACTTGATTGGGTACTCAGATTCCGACTATGCTGGATGTAAGGTCGATAGGAAGAGTACATCGGGGACGTGCCAATTCTTAGGAAGGTCCCTGGTGTCATGGAACTCTAAGAAACAAACCTCCGTTGCCCTATCCACCACTGAGGCCGAGTACGTTGCCGCAGGACAGTGTTGTGCGCAACTACTTTGGATGAGGCAAACCCTCAGGGACTTTGGCTACAATCTGAGCAAAGTCCCACTCCTATGTGACAATGAGAGTGCTATCCGAATAACGGAAAATCCTGTTGAGCATAGCCGCACAAAGCACATTGACATCCGGCATCACTTTTTGAGAGACCACCAGCAAAAGGGAGATATCGAAGTGTTTCATGTTAGCACCGAGAACCAGCTAGCCGATATCTTTACCAAGCCTCTAGATGAGAAGACCTTTTGCAGGCTGCGTCGTGAGCTAAATATCTTAGATTCGCGGAACTTGGATTGAATTGTAGTATATATGTGTTTATGCACTTGTTCTTGTTTATTCTGCATTTTGTTGCTTATTGTGGTGCTCAAGTTGTACAAACACTCCCTGGACCTCACAAGTCCGTGGCAAAATGATGCACAGTTTTAGGGGGAGATGTGTTACAACTTGACCCTTTGAGACTAACCATATGCTTGAGTTTGCTTGTTTTAGTCTCAAAGGAGAATTGAAAGGGAAAAGGTGGACTTGGACCATGAAAGACTTCCACTGCACTCCGATGAGAGGGTAACGTATTCCAAGTTCATCTCATGAACTCTTATTGCCATTTGCTCTTAATTGAAGATTTTGGTGAGGCAATGGGGTTATAGAGCCAAGATTAATCCCGTTTTGGTGTTTGATGCCAAAGGGGGAGAAAATAAAGGCCAAAGCGATAAATGGATCAGCTACCACTTGAGAGATTTTGAAAATAGTAGAATAGAGCTTTTGGTTTGTCAAAACTCTTTTGTTGTCTCTCTTATCAAAAGTTGGCTTCTTGTGGGGAGAAGTATTGATTATGGGAAAAAGGGAGAGTTTTTGAAATCTTTGATCAATCTCTTTTGGAATGACTCTCTTTATGTTTCAACATGTGTGTTTGACTTAGAGATAGAGATTTGAGTTTGATTTGCAAAAACAAACCAAGTGGTGGCATAGAGTGATCCATATATGTCAAAATTGAATCAAAATAATTTGAGTTCTTATTTGAAGTGTTTTTGTACTTGTTCTACTTGCTTTATGTTGTGTTGGCATAAATCACCAAAAAGGGGGAGATTGAAAGGGAAATGTGCCCTTGGGCCATTTCTAAGTATTTTGGTGATTTAGTGCCCAACACAAGTGCCTAATTGTAAAATGGTGGACAAAGTACAAATCAAGGATAAAGGTATGTTTCTCAGACTTAGTACATTGTTTTATGGACTAATGTATTGTGTCTAAGTGCTAGAAACAGAAAAAATCGAGTTGGAAAAGAGATGGCTCGAGCAGCCAAAGTCTGTCCAGTCTGGGTGCACCGGACTGTCCGGTGGTGCACCGGACAGTGTCCGGTGCGCCAGGCTGGCTCGGCGTGAAGTGGCCGCTCTCGGGAATTCGCCGACGGCGTACGGCTAAAATTCACCGGACTGTCCGGTGTGCACCGGACTGTCCGGTGAGCCAACGGTCGGTTGGGCCAACGGTCGGCCGCGGAATCTGCGCGCGACACGTGGCCGGGCCAACGGTCGGAAGGGGGCACCGGACTGTCCGGTGTGCACCGGACTTGTCCGGTGTGCCAACGGCTCCCAGATCTGCAACGGTCGGCAGCGCCATTTTAGGAAGGAAATCGGGCACCGGACAGTGTCCGGTGTGCACCGGACTGTCCGGTGCACCCGACGACAGAAGGCAAGATTGGCCTTCCAGATTTGCTCTCAACGGCTCCTAGCTGCCTTGGGGCTATAAAAGGGACCCCTAGGCGCATGGAGGCGATAACCAAGCAACCTTAGAGCATTCTTGATCATCCACACTCAGTCTTTGCGCATTCGTTTGTCATTCTCAGTGATTCGAGCTCCGTTCTAGTGAGAACTTTGAGATAGTCTTTTGAGCTCGATTCTTGGCCGTGTGTGTGCGCATTTTGCTGTGGATTTGTGTGTGTTGCTTTCCTCCCTTACTCTGAATTTCTTGTGAATCTCAAGTGTAAGTGCGAGAGGCTCCAAGTTGTGGAGATTCCTCGCAAACGGGATATTGAAAGGAAAAACAAAACACCGTGGTATTCAAGTTGGTCTTTGGACCGCTTGAGAGGGGTTGATTGCAACCCTCGTCCGTTGGGACGCCACAACGTGGAGTAGGCAAGCGTTTGTCTTGGCCGAACCACGAGATAAACCACTGTGTCATCTCTGTGTCTGATCTCTTGTGGTATTGTGTTTTGTTGAGACTCCTCTCTAGCCACTAGGCGATTATTGTGCTAACACTTAACAAGTTTTTGTGGCTATAAGTTTAAGTTTCACAGGATCACCTATTCACCCCCCCCCCCTCTAGGTGCTCTCAATTCTGAGCACCCTATTCGAGTCTTGGATCAAAAGGATAGGGTTACCCGAAGAAAAACTCTCAAGTTTTACAAGATACAGTGGAACCAGCATTCCAAAGATGAGGCTACTTGGGAAACTCAAGATTTCTTAGATAAAAATTTCCCAGGCTTTTTAGCCTCATGTAAATTATAAAGTATATAAAATTATTGTAATAAAGGAGTGAGCCAAAAACCCACCCCTGCCTTGTACCAAAACTCAGGGAATAAAAATGTGAAGCATTTCCTTTTCCACTACTTACCCTAAGACTTTTAATCTCGGGACGAGATTCTTTTATGGGGGGAAGGATGTAACACCCCTGGTGTTACTGTTACTAAAACTTGAGCATAACATCATGAGCATTGGCATTTGCATATGTTTGACTCACCTAGAGTGCATTCACTAGGCAAAAATTTCAAACAAGTTGTATTGATATGGCATTTTGCAAATAAGACCCTAGTGTAGGGTACTTAACCCTAAATAGGGATCTAAGGGGTAAAACAGGAGCCAAATGGAGAAAACCCCAAAGATTAAGTGAAATAATTACAAAAAGTTATCAAAGATGGGCCTACATTGCATTTACACACTTGAGATACCAGAAACCCTAATTGAAACCCTGGAAAACCCTAAATCCAAACCCTAGGGGTCTATGTGCAAAATTACTCCACTTTTGGACTAAAGTGCAAAAACCATGATAAATGAGTATCCTAAGCCAATTAGTTCACAAATGTGTGGATTTGTAAGCCAAATCTTGGATTTTGGACTTAATTACAAAATGGACCTCATTTGAGTTCTATATTAAGTCTGAAAATCAGAGAATTGGCTTAGCTTTGGAGCTCTGTAGCTTTCAAATTCTAGGGTTTTTGCCCTAGGTCACCACATCAAACTTGTAGACCTAACAAAGGAGAACAATTTTTTCTTAAGAGTGTAAGCAAGGTTCCTATGAAGAATTTGGAGATAATCACACTCAAAGTCAGGCTGTCAGGCTATTAAAGTCTGAATTTCAGACTGACAGTAGAACTACATGAACTTAGGGCTTAATTTTAAGCAAGATCCAGTGACTTTTTGTGGGAACACAATGTAGCAAAGTTTTAGGTGGTGTGTAGCTCTACAACTTTGCTGCAGAGATTTGGGTAAGTTGCTATTGAAATCTAAGAGAAAATTGGCCCTAAACTTAAGCTGTCAGTCACCCTGAATCGGTTTGGCCATGGTACAGTACCCTGCTATGGATCAGGACGCCAGCGCAGGATGCTCACCGCCGACGACCGATCTCCGCCGCGATTCGCGCCGCCGCCGTGCGATTTACACCACCGGTGACCTGATAAGCCTGCCAGCTAAAAGCTCTTCGCCTGAGGATAACTCTGGTGACTCACCGTCGTACCCCCCCCCCCCCCCCCCGTGCTTTGCGGCTTGGGCAGATAAGCTCACCGGTGACTGTCGTCTTCCGGCCTTGTGCCACGTACCTGAGTGCCTCCACCGCGTCGTCGTGAATCCTTGCAACTCTCCGTGGCTCACCGGAGTGACTGCCACGGCATTGGACACGAATTCACGCACGCCAGTAAACTCTCCCTCCTCCGAACGCCGCGCGTCTCGCCCAAATTCATCAACCGCCGCTTAACAGTCCTATAAATTGATGGTCGGGGCTGTTGCGTCATGTAATCACCAAGCCAACGCACCAGCTATTGCTTCAAATCGCTCACCAGAGACCACAAATTTCTTACTTCCCCCGATTCTGTTCTACCACCGCAAGAACACCGCACAGTTAGCCTCGCCGTGGACAGCGCGATTCAGGTTAGCCCACACCTTCTGCCCCCTCGTTTGAGTATTCTCATAACCCCGTGATGCTTGCTGAACCACCGAATTGAACTAGGAGCCCACCAATCACTGGGAACACGAGCACATGTCCACGCCGTTCGCTGTCCTCACGGGCAGAGCTAGGCAAATCACCAACCATGAAATTAAGTTGGGGAAAATGATCGGGAAGGGTTCAATTCGGTGACAGCCGCTTGGGAGCGCCAGTCTTTGCATAATTTGGCCAGTGCATGAGCTCGCTGGAGCTCTGCCGCGTTCGTCGCCATCGGGGACCGGGCGGTGTAAAAGAATAGAAACCGGGGGTCCTTTTTAGGAACTGTTAGTGACTCCCGAAAATAGTGCTTGTGCTCATTTCAGGTTAGCCAGTGCGCTGAGGGCCTTTCTGTAAAGCCACTAGCGCGGGCACGGGCGCGCGCACACTTCTGCGTGAACTTGGGCCGCCTGGGCTCAAACCGGCCCAGGACTATTCACTCCTTTTCCTTTTCTTTTTCAAGCAGGACTCCAACAATTTTAGAAAATTGTAGAAAAATCCTAAAAATGTCAAACCAATTTTCCTAGATTCCTTATTTTCCATAGTATTTAATAAAAATAGTTTTATGATTTTTAGGACAAATAGGAAATTTTGGAGCATTTAAAATAGCTTAAAACATTGGTTCTGGATTTTTAGAGAATAGATAATAATTCTAAAAATGCCCAAACTTTTTATGTGAACTCAAAACATTATTTAGAAGATGTGGGTAGAAGTTGGTTTGATTTGGACCTTGTTTGGTAACTAGAACCCAAAACCCCCACCCCCTGCTCTTTGAACTTCACTGTTGACTCCGGAAACCCTAAGTTCTCGAAGCCCCGTGAAGGAAAATTGTATTCAAGAACTTTAGATAATAAATTCTTATTATCTTTGCACTCTCATGAGCATTTCATGGCATTCATTCTTATATACACATATATGGTTATATCTAGAAAACGAAGAAGAGGTTGAGGTAGAAGAGGAGAAGACTTCACCACCACCTGCGGAACCTCAGACAGGGAATTGTTTTTACTTTGACATCTGCGGATCCGAGCCTGACTCACCTATAAACAAAGGCAAGCCCCGGTGCATTTGCCACCTCCTTGTGATTTAAAGATCTTTATGACTTGCTTGTTGCATTAGGTGATAGGAGTTGGTTGATAAAACAATTTCTGCATTGCCTTCCTTGAATTTGATTACCTTCCTTGATTACCGTTTTACAAAAGGTTTTTAATGCTTAGCCTTGCCTTAGAAAAACAAATGTTTTGTTTTTACCAAAGATGATATGGCAAAAGAGGCTGGGATGTTTTTGAAAACAAAAGTTGATGGTGGATCCATCATGGTCGTGATGGGTTCAACATCGGAAAAGATGTACCTCTGCCAGGTACCAAGCTTTGGGTTTGAAATGAGTAAGCTAAGACCGGGCGGGTGACTTGCACGAGAAGAGAGTCTCAGTGTAGTGTCTCCGTCTGAGTCGATTAAGGACCGTCTCGATGTAGGCCTGCTGACCGAGGACCATTTAACTGGTCACATGCCTCGTCATGGGTAAGCCTTGCCTCAGGCAGACTAAGGCCAGAATAAGATAACACGCAATGGGCATGGAGCGGTGGCGAGAGTAGCGTGTACCCTCCGTGGCAAGAGGCTAGACGGTGGTGTATCTGTGCTCTCGGTTGACGTGAACCTGATCTGGTCTTAAGAACCCCGGTGGCAGGTTGACATATGCAAGGGTTAAGTGCTACATATGTCGTGTGATCGGAGATCCTCAGCTGAGTATAATCGATTCAGATCGCCGTACCTTCACGGTTATGAAGACTTGGTCACTGACTTACACGTAGAACTCCAGTGAAGATGACGGGTTGATAAAGAAATTGGCTAGTGCAGGTCAAGTGTTTGAACTAGGATAGAAAGAACTCTAGTTGCAGGTAATCTTACTTAACCTGACAAAAATAAAATTGGATTTTTAAGGATCCACTTTAGTAAGCATTTCTGCAAACAGAGTCATTGATTATTGATAAGCCTTACCTTGACTCCCTTAAGCCAGCATACCCTTGAGAGTCTTTTCCTTAGTCGAGTAAGTCTTGCTGAGTAATTCCATACTCAGGGTTTTATTCCCTATTGTTTTTAGGTGAGGAAGCAACAAACTTTTGTTGTTTCTGTTCCAAGGTGGTTCCAAAAGAAGAAAAGCAAGAATGATGCTGCAGGAGGAAGAGTTCCTCCATAAGAACTTTTGTTTAAAAACTTATCGGAAGGGGTTTTGCCTCCCTTGGTGTGTAATAATACTACTCTGCACTCATAAGTTATATCCTGGTCTGTAACATATAACTTTGTCTTACTTTTAAAATAAAGGTAAGTTTATGTAACCGCTTCCGCATTTTCGTATCTCCGATGATCTGTAATGTCTGCATGATGGGTGAAACGCTCTTGGGAAAGGTAAGAAAAGTATATACCGAACTTGTCAAGTGATTCAGGGGCATCTGCAGGGTTGTCTGATGTCCGTTGGACAAGGACAACTGTAGGTGGCCTAATGACTTGGGAGGTTCTGTCACGATAGCCACATCACCCCTGCCGATTCCCGAGAGCAGCGAGTTCACCGCCGGGCCAGCCTAGGCACCGGACACTGTCCGGTGCGCCACATGCTGTTGCTGGTTTGGCTGAACATAGCCAATTATCCTCTAACTCTTTTCCTTTTTTCTTGGCTATGTCTCTAGCACTTAGATAAACATGTTAGTACCCAAAAACAATTTACTAAGTCTAGAAACATACCTTGTTCTTTGATATGCACTTTTCACCTACTTAGCACATGAGAGTTTAAAACAATGTGTTGGGCATCTAATCACCAAAACAATTATAGAAATGGCCTAAGGGCACATTTCTCTTTCAGTGTCCGCGACCACTCTGAGACCCAGAGGCCTCAGCACCCATCACAACATTCCTAGATTCTCTCCTCACGAATCCTAGAGAGCTTTCATCAGAGTCTGATTCGATGATGGATGGATTGCGGCGCCGAACCATCCTTGAGACCAAATGAGACATACAAGGTGAGAGAGGTACTAATTTTCAAGGAATATAAGAACATACTTGAAGATAATCAAGAGTGAAATTGAGCACGTATTTCAACCGTTCATGTGAACAGTCCAACTACTATGAGTAATACCCACTGATTCATCTTCAAAACAATGTTCACAACAATGAGGATTGTTTAAGTATGAATCAGTCATCTAATCCTTACTACTCCTTGAAGATAATCTCAAGAAATACATGGAGTACATAGATCGAGTCACAAAATGGGGAAAATTGGAATTACTTCGATCTGAAAATCCTTCCAATCAAATCCCAAAAGGATGGAGAGAAGGTGTGGAGGAGCTTGAGGGGAGCAGTCCCACAACTTTTCTCCCAAAGATTTGGCGCGATTTGAGAGTATTTCGAATGGATTTGAGAGGATGGAGAGAGAAACCGAGAGAAAGAAGCGTCGGCTGGAAGAAAGACTAAGGAGAGAGAGAAAGAGTGGAGAGGAAAGGAGAGGAAAAAGGATGGGCTGCCGGTAGGCCAGACTTCCCAAAACTGGTTTAGCCGGTCTGAATATCGGCTCTGCCGGTTTTGCTGCAGCACCCCACACAATGTCAGCAGAAAAAGGCTGCCGCGTAGATTGACAGCCGCGCTGACGGCAGACAGCCCTGAAAAGCGGCTAAGCCGGTTTTGAGACCGGCTGAGCCGGTTTTCACCAGAGAGAAACCGGTTGAGTGGCCGGCTGAGCCGGTTTTCTCAACTAGGTTTCAGCAAGAGCCAATTTCCCCTGAGTACACAAGAAAGATTTATATTTTGACCATTTTTAACATTTGTAAACAAGAACAACAAGATTCTAAATGTAATAAACAAGGTTTTAGGCCAACAGTTTTGTGTCACAAACATGCATGCATATCAGTAATGATTTAGGTGCTATTTATTAAAACACGTTTCGAGAACCCAAGATATTTAACTCACTCCTTAGAAAGCAAAACCTAGTCTCATCAAGAGGTTTAGTGAAGATATCAACTAGTTGATTTTCGGTGCTCACATGGAATAATTCGAAATCTCCTTTGGCTTCATGGTCTCTCAAAAAATGATGTCTAATATCAATATGTTTAGTTCTAGAGTGTTGCACAGAATTATTTGCAAATTTAATCGCACTCTCATTGTCACACAACAGTGGAATTTTGTTAAACTCACAACCAAAATCTCTTAGAGTTTGCTTCATCCATAGCAACTGTGCACAACATGCACCAGCTGCTATGTACTCAACTTCTGTAGTAGAAAGTGCAACATAATTTTGTTTCTTAGAACTCCAAGACACTAAGGACCACCTAAGGAATTGACAAGTGTCAGTAGTGCTTTTCCGATCTACTTTGCAACCGGCATAATCTGAGCCAGAATAGCCAAATAAATCTAAAAAGGAGCCTGTAGGGTACCACAATCCTAGGTTTTGGATGTGAACTAAGTATCTTAAGATTCTCTTAACGGCTACAAGATGACATGCTTTAGGATTTGCTTGAAAACGAGCACACATGCACACACTTAACATTATATCGGTCCTAGATGCACACAAATAGAGTAGTGAACCTATCATTGATCTATAGAGCTTTTGATCTACCGGCTTACCTTCTTCATTGAGGTCGAGATGTCCATTTGATGCCATAGGGGTCTTGATGGGCTTTGCCTTTTCCATACCAAACTTCTTCAACGTATCTTGAGTATATTTGGTTTGACATAAGAAAGTTCTTTCCCTTAACTGCTTGACTTGAAATCCAAAAAAGAACTTGAGCTCACCCATCATAGACATCTCGAACCTATTTGTCATTACCTTACTAAATTCCTCACAAAAATTCTCATTAGTACTACCAAATATAATATCATCGACATATATTTGGCACACAAATAATTCATTATCGATTTTGCGAGTAAATAAAGTAGAGTCAACTTTTCCTATTTCAAAACCATTTTTAAGCAAGAAATCCTTAAGACATTCATACCAAGCTCTAGGGGCTTGTTTAAGCCCGTGGAGCGCTTATGGAGGAGGAAAACATGGTTTGGCTTCTTTGGATCTTCAAATCCCGGTGGTTGCTCCACATAGACCAACTCTTGTAGAGTTGTAGTGGCCCATTTAGAAATGCGCTCTTAACATTCATTTGATACAACTTGAAATCATGATTAGTAGCATAGCTAATTAATATTCTTATTGATTCTAACCTTGCGACTGGCGCATAGGTTTCCCCAAAATCAAGTCCCTCCACTTGAGTGAAACCTTGAGCAACTAGCCGTACTTTGTTCCATGTGACGACACCATGTTCATCTTGCTTATTTCAGAAGACCCACTTGGTTCCAATCACATTTTACTTAGGTCTTTCCACTAAGGACCAGACTTCATTCCGAGTAAAGTTATTGAGCTCCTCTTGCATCGCAATTATCCAATCCGGATCACCTAATGCTTCTTCAACCTTAAGTGGCTCAAGAGAGGAAACAAACGAGTAAAATTCACAAAAATTTGCTAAACGGGATCTAGTTGTTACCCCTCTCTTATCCACTGGATGATCTCTTTGGATGGTATGGTGAACTCGAGGATGGGGCACTAATGGTTGTCTTTGAATTTGCCCATCATCATTCTCTTGTTCAAGAGGAAATTCACTAACAACTGTTTCAGGTTCATCTTCCATAATAGTTGGCATCTCTTGTGGTTGATGAACCTCTTCAAGGATTAGATGAATTGAGGTTGATGTGTTTGCTTGGGTGGAAGATTTATCACCCAACACCTTTGCGCCCATATCAATGACCTCATTTGTCATCCAAATTGTTCCTTCATCATCGTTCTTCTCTTGTGGCCTCACTTCACCTATTGCAAGCTTCTTTATGGCCTCACAAGGTGATTTTTCATTTCCTACAATATCACTAGAAATATGCCCTTGTGAGCCATTAGATTTATCAAACATCACATCTATCGCTATCTCAATAAGACCCGTGGTATTGTTGAAAACACGATATCCTCGTCCACTCTAGGAGCAAACTTCAAGCTCTTGACTTTATTGTTAAGAATGAAGCATTTGTAACCAAAGACTCTAAAGTAATCAATTTTAGGTTTGTTACCGGTGAGAAGCTCGTAGGCAATCTTCTTATAAATCTTATGAAGATAGAGACGGTTGATTGCATGGTAGGCGAAGTTGACCGCCTCTACCTAGAAGTTGTCAGGTGTCTTGTATTCATCCAACGTGGTTCTGGCGGCTTCAATAAGTGTTCGATTCTTCCTTTCCACCACACAATTTTGTTGTGGGGTGTAGGGGACTGAGAGCTCATGTTTGATTCCTTCTTCGCCTAAGAACTCTTCAACACTTGTATTCTTGAACTCTGTTCCATTATCGCTTCTCACTTTCTTGATTTTTAACTCACTCATTTTGAGCTCTTCTCATAAACTTCTTCAGTGTTTCTTGGGTTTCACATTTATCACTTAAAAAGAAAACCCAGGTGAAGCAAGAAAATCATCAACAATGACTAATCCATACTTACTGGCTCCAATACTTATGTAGGCCACGGGATCGAAAAGGTCCATATGAAGAAGCTCCAAAGGCCTCTTAGTTGTGACCACATTCTTTGATTGATGTGGAACCCCATGTTGTTTTCTTGCCTGACATGCACCACAAATCCTATCTTTCTCAAACATAACATTTGTTAGTCCAATGATGTGATTATCCTTTTGAAGTTTGGCCAAGTTCCTCATGCCAACATGAGCTAACCGGTGATGCCAAAGCCAACCCTTGTTGGATTTTGCCACTAAACAAGTCTCAAGCGTCACCTGACTTGTTGTGAAATCAACAAGATAAAGTTTGCCCTTCAAGCGACCCATAAAAGCAACAGAGGAATCCTCCCTTCTAAGGATCTTCACATCAACATCAGTAAACAGGCAATCATATCCCATTCCACAGAGCTGTAAAACGGACATCAAGATATAGCTTAATGAATCAACTAACAAAACATTTGAGAGTGACTAGTAGTCAGAGATAAGGACGTTACCAATACCAATCACTTCACTCTTGCCACTATCTCCAAACACAATTTCTTGTGCTTCTTGAGTTAGTTGCAAGGAGTGAAACATGTCTTTATCCCCGGTCATGTGATTTGTACATCCACTGTCAAGCACCCAGCTTGACCCACCGGAGGAGTAGACCTCCAAAACAAGTTTATGCTATGCTTTTAGGTACCCAAATTGAATTGGGTCCTGCAGTGTTAGTTATCGCCTTGGGTACCCACACACTCCTTTTCATAACCTTTCTCTTTGTGTAGGCACCCACATATTTCACAACTAATTTTCTTGAATCCCAGGTTAACATATAATCACAAAGGTAAGAGTGAGAAATAGGAGCTCTAAACTTTTCTCCATTTGTGGAGACAACATCCTTTATCTTATCCTTTGTGTGACTCAAGTTTACCTTCACTTGAGTTGACTTGTCATTTGAGGAGTGAATCCTCCCCAAGGCATCATATAGGGTAGTTCCTTCTATGAACTTGGGGGATCTCCATCCCTTGTGCTCTATGCTAGGGTTCACCTTGTATGAGTTGTACCCAAGTCCCTTTTTTCATTATTGGGCTTCAAGGATTTGTACTTGGGTTCAACTTTATTTAACCCATTATTGCTAGAGCATATCTTCAATATTTCCTTGACTTTAACCTTTGAGTTGTTCTTCCTTGCATGGTTAGTCAAACAACAAGAAGCATGATATTTTGAACAATGTTTGCAAATATTACTATTTGAGGAGCTAGCTTTAGATTCTGTCACTAAAGATGAAGTGTTGAAGTTCTTGCATGTTTCAAGTTGCACTTGGAGTTCTTGATTTTGAACTGTTAAGCTTAATAAGCTTGATTCGAGTGCTTCCTTTTCATTTGCAAGACTAACTATAGAGGTTTTAGCAATTGCCACTTCTTTCTCTTTATCCTCTATAGTTATTTTTACTAAAGACATTTCCTTGGCCAATACTTCAAGCATCTCATCTTTATTGGATAGCAATCCTTAAAGCTCTAGGTTTCTCTCCTTTTCAAGGATGAGTAAGTCTTCTTGAGCATCAAGGGTTGCTTTTCTTTTATCTAGCTTCTCCATTAGTTTAGTGATTACATTATATCCATTTAAGCCAAATTCTTTAATCATTTTATTTTTCATAGCAAGTTGTTCATCATCATCATTTGTAAAATCATCATTTACCTTATCTCCTTTTGCCATGAGGCAAGTGGGAGTGTAGGAGTCGTCGGAGAGGTTGTGAAGAGTTCCAGGGTTGAGGTGAGTTGAATGGCGATGTTAGCCACCTCTTCCTCTTCCTCTGAGCTTGAACTCTCATCGTCAGAGTTCCATTCTTCACCTATGTGAGCTTGGCCATACTTCTTCTTCTTGAAGTATCCCTTGCTCTTGCCTCCCTTCTTCAACTTGTCCCTTTTGTAATCCTTCTTAGCATCTTGTTCCTTTTTGTTTGGACAATCCGCTATGAAATGATCGGTTTGGCCACATTCATAGCATGCCCTCTTCTTTCCTTTTCTCTGATACTTGTCATTTTCCCTTACAAACTTCTTGAAGGTTTTGATGAACATAGTTGTGTCCTCATCACTTGAACTTTCTTCATCACTTGATGTTTCAACCACTTTCTTTGACTTGTGGTCTCTGCTCTTCTTGGAAGAATCTTGCTCATTTGAAATCAAGGCATGTGAGTCTCTTGTCTTGATTGGGGCTTCTTCGGACTCATGTTGTTGAATTTTAGCAAATAGTTGATGAGGAGTCATCTCCTCATAATCATCACGATCTCTTATCATCCTTGCTAGACTCGTGTCCTTTTCTTTATAGGCTCTCATGAATAGCCTAGTGACCTTGGAGTCACTCGAATCTTCACTTCCTAGCACTCTTATTTTGTTGACCAACACCATTAACCGGTCAAAGAGTGATTGAAGAGATTCACCCTTAGTCCAATCGTATCTTGCAAGTTCACTTTCCAAAGCTTCAATTCTGTGTCTTTTAGCTTTGGGATCTTCTTCATGTGACATTTTCAGAATGTTCCAAATGTCACGTGCATCTTGTCTTCCTTGGACTTTCCGGTACTCATCTGAACAAAGGCTTCATTTTATTATGTTCACTGCTTGAGAATTGTGATGCACCTCTTGCATCATTTCCGATGTCATCTCTTCTCCTTGGGTGGGCTTATGCATACCTATATTAACAATCTCCCAAAGACTAGGATGTACACCGATTAAATGTGACCTCATCTTATCGGCCCACTCGTCATAGTTCAACTCACTAAGAGTTGGTAACTTTCCAAGTGGAGCCAAAGAGAAGTTGGGAATAAAATTTCTAGAATAATCAAATTGAACTTTATTGAATTCGGTACCTTTACTTTTGGTTGATGACCCTTCGGTGTTGATACTTACCTTGCTCACCACTCTTGACACCAAAAGTTCTACCAAGTCATCATTGTATTCAATTTTTCCCTTTCCTCTGTCTTCTTCGGCCATTCGTCTTGATTCTTCTTCTTCGGCCATTTGTCTTGATTCTTCTTCTTCGGCCTTTTCCTTTGCATCTTCCTCTTTCATTTTGAGGAACTTTTTCTTGGCAATCTTCATGGCGAGGTCGAGGACCTTGGGGTCCATGTCCTCACCAGTGGAAGTGGTAGGGATTTCCTCGAGAAGAGGATCCACATGGTCTCTTTGCGTAGACATGATCGCAACCTCACACGGTTAAGCGTAAAACGAGGCACGAAGCTCTAATACCAATTGAAAGTAGCCTAGAGGGGGTGAATAGGCTACACCTAAAATTTCTCACCAAAATCTTGGAGATAATGTCAAATTACAAATTGCATTGGTGCAAACTAGTTCAGCTGGTATTATTCCTAACTGAACAAGTTTGAACCTGCTCAACTTAGATTAGATAAATAGTTATACAAATAGCATGAAGTAATGAGAGATTCTTTCTTATGACTTGCCCTAGAAAAGATCCACTTGAATGGGTGTCAAATCGATGTGGATCGGTTGCACAAGATTCACACACAAGATAAAACAAAGATGAACTGACCAACAATTTAAAGCACTTCATAAGAACACACCAAGAACACACAATTTAACCCGAGGTTCGGCAACCACCACAAAGGTGTCCTACTCCTCATTGAGGAGCCCACAAAGAGCTGGGTCTTTTCCAACCCTAATCCTCCACAAGCCAACCACCAAGGTCAAGGTAATCTCTTCTTAACTTAGCTCAACGAGCGGGTGATACAAACTTTTTGGGGTCGTCCACAAATTTGGAGACTCCCAAGCAACCTCTATCCGTTAAGGAACACAAGGTTCCAAGAGTAACAAATCCGCATAAGATTCAAGTTTGTAATGAGCTCAAGAGATGAAGAGAAAGGGAGAATAGAGAAGAAATCACCAACGAGTTAGACAAACTTCACCTCACACCAAAGGTCCTTCAATCGATTGAAGGGGATATGATTGGGGTGTGAGAGGTCAAGTGAATGCTCTTGTTTGAGTGTAGGTCTGCTAAGAATTCGTGGACGGGTAGGAGTAAAAATGAAGGGAGAGAGAGTAAAGGGGTATATAAAGGAGCCCCCAAAAGCTGGTGGTCGTTGGACTTTTCTGACTGAAAACCGGTTAAGTCGATCCCAAAAGCGGCTGAGCCGGTTTCTGCCAGAGATTTTTTTAGTTCAGTGACTAGCTCAGCTAGATAGTGGACCGGAGTCAAAACCGGCTGAGCCAGTTTTCAAAAAGCTGCACACAGCTTTTTGGCTGACAAAGCAGACTGGCAGAACAGAAAGTTGGAACAGTCCAAAAAATCGGCTGAGCTGGTTTTGAAAACCGATTGAGTTGGTTTTCAAAAACTGGCTGAGCTGGTTTTAAAACTGGCTGAGCTGGTTTTTAGGAAACAGAACAAAGACTTGGGGAAGTCTGAGTGGAGAATTAAAGTAGTTTTTCCAAGAGCATTCATGATCAAAATCAAGGTTTTCTTAGAGGATTTTGAAGAGAATTAGACTGAGCTAGTCACAACAACTTACTTAAATTTTGCGGATCCCTCTTAATTGAACGGTGAATCCTACGACTCAAGAATTGTAAAATTTAAATTGTCGCCGTTCATAAGCACTTGAATCACGCCATATGATGTATATTTTTAGTCAGTTGTGCTTTCCCCTTTGTATACATATGGAATCTATGCTCCTCCTGTCTTTAAGATAACTGTATACATACTAGGAGCAAACTTGTTAGAGACTCTATTTGTTTTGTCATTTAATCACCAAAACCCTCAGCCAGGGTTGATTGCACTTACAAGAATTCTAGTGTAATGTCAATGCATATTCACACTCACATCTGGTGCTAGGTGTCACTCTGTAACACACTCACGAGTTAGAACGAAAACAGATTCGAAAATCAAAATGAAAAAGAACTTAGGGTTTCTGTCTTAGGGGCACCGGACTGTCCGGTGTGCACCGGACTGTCCGGTGCTCCCCTGATAGTGGGGCCAGCCAGGCCCGGGGGCAGAGCCTCGCCCCTAAGAAAACCTGAGAGCAACGAGTTGCTGAGTTGAATTTTAGCCATCACATCGGACTGTCCAGTGTGCACCGGACATGAATTGTTCACTGTCCGGTGCACCATCAGCCCAACGGCTTGCTGTCAGAACTAGCTGTTGGAATCGACCGTTGGCGCACCGATGGCGCACTATTAGCGCACTGGACTGTCCGGTGCGCCCATGCGCAGGAAACCCTGGTAACGGCTAGTTTGGTGGGTGGGGCTATTTATACCCCCTCCACCCACCATATTGAATGTCTTGCTACCCATATTGATGACCATACATTGCTAGAGCATTGCAAGCACCACAAAGCATAGTGAGGTGATTAGAAAATCTTAATCCAACATTAGGACCTCATTAGTGCAAGTGAGAGCCACCTAGAGCACACACCACATTCATTAGGCTTCTCTTGGTCAAGTGAAAGTCTATGGCTTGTTACTCTTGGTGATCGGCATCACCTAGACGGCTTGGTGGCGTTGGGAGCACGGTGATCATCTTGGAGGATTTGTTGGTGACCTGGCTTGAGATTGTAAGCGGACGTGAGGGATCCACCACGCCGGAGTGGCAAAGGATCATCTCATAGTGAGCACTTGGTTCTTGCGAGGACCAAGGAGGAGCGATACCCTTGCGCGGGTGCTCCAACAAGGACTAGGGAAGAGTGCTGACTTTTCGATACCTCGAAAAAAATTGGAGTAGTATTCTAAACCTTGCTTTGAATTCCACATTTAATTCCATTTTACCTTGTCTAATTGTTTAGCAAGTAGTTGAAGTAATGTTTTAGTATTGTTGTCTTTCTAGTGGTATTATATTATTGCTAGTAGTTGGGTGAAGTTGGGCTCTTGCTTAGGGTTTAATTGTTGTTGATTTTTAGAAAAGCCCAATTCACCCTCTTGGGCATCGTGATCCTTTCACAAAAGTTTGTGAGGGATGGTATTATCAATTTACAGTGTGCTGATGATACTCTCCTTTTCTTGGAAAACAACTTATAGAAAGCCATGAATCTTAAATGGTTGTTGGTATTATTTGAGAAGTTGTTAGGTATGAATATGAACTATGACAAGAGTGATCTTATTTCCATTGGTTTGGACATTGAAGAGGAAAAACAAATGGAAAAACTATTCTGTGGCCTGCAAAAAAAAGTTCCCACTTAAATATTTGGGTGTTCCTTTGCATTTCTCCAAATTAAGAAAAGAAGATTTACATCCTATAGTTGATAAAATTATTAGGAGGGTTGCGAGTTGGAAAGACAGATTCCTCCCTTAGGCTATGTTCGATTGTAAGGGATTAATTTCCCAAGTGGATTTAATCCAGAGAGGGATTGAGTGGATCCTTCTCTTTCACTCAATCCTCTTGGGGATTTAATCCCTCTATAGTTTAATCCCTGTCTCAAAAAGTTCATTCGGTTAATCCCTGGCATGTGCAACTGAGCTCATATGCAAAAGAAGACAGAAAATCCCATACATAACAATGTCTTTTAGCAACAAGTGATGTCTTTTAACAGTATACAAGTGTTGTCTTTAAGCAGTACAGAACAAGGCGCCAGATACGGGAACTTGTAGCATTAGAGTCATAAGTTGCAGGCTCACTGATGAACAGCAACAATAATACATCAAGGGATATGCTTCTCATAAAATGACTTCATGCTTCCAGCCACGCCAAGTTATCATCTCCAAAACTGCACTGGAACTTCCTATTGTCCTAACTCTCCTTTTAGCTTTTGCAGACAATTGACTACTGATCACTAGTAAAACATAACATAAAAATATGAAAGCAACTAAACCAAAACTAAAAATAGAGACTTTATGCTCATGGGAGCAACACTGTAATCAGGTGTAACTTCAAATGGTGCACACTGCAGGAAATATAGAGCTAAATATTCAAACAGTTGTATCAACGGATTTTTTGGCATAATACTTTCCTAGAACTTTAAAACATCTAAAAAAACTTAACAGTCATGGGCAAATCAGATCAGATTTTTTGGCATAATACTTTCCTAGAACATAAACAATTTGCTAGCAGCACAAGTTCAGTTAGAACTTTAAAAAATTGTCTGTAAAGTTGATGAAACAACAGTAAAGTTCAGAGAATCAGATATGTTGCAGTGCTACATCTTGGTGGCAGTAGCACATCTAAATAAAATAGTGAAGTATTTGCAGCCTATCATGCTCGAGGACAATGACAACATTCAACAGTCAAGCTGTTTAACTCATCCTGATTATTCCCAATTCAAAACGGACTCTCCTTCATTTTATTCATATGAATAGCCATTTGTGGAGCTCGGATCAAGCAGGGTGCTTCATGTATCCTTAAGCCTGTAGGCAAGACACCATTCCTCTTTCAGCGACATAAGAAGTGTTAATACATGGCAGGATTTGCTAGTGGTTAGGCAAGTTGTATCTCAGATCAAGATGGTCGTGTAAAAGGCTAATTCATTTCATACCCAAAATTAATCTTTGTGAGAGCAAGCAGCACTTGAGGGTCCTGCTTGGTCTGCGTGTATGCGTCAATCTTGTCCATTTCCTATCATACATCGTTCTGGCGTCATGAGATAAATCGTTAGATTAAAGACATGAACATGAAGTGAAAACTACCTCAATGAATTTCTGTATATGAACTCTCCCTTGGGTGATGTCACAATTCTTTACTCTAGCAAAAAATATCTAGAAACCTTGGATGAATGGTGCGTATGCAATGTCCAGCAATTTCGTCAGACTGTCGTGCGTTCTGCAACCGAGGAACTCTTTCCCCCTAGTCAAGAATGGAGAAGGTACAACTAGCCAGTTTCTTCTTTAGATTCGCAGTAGCTTGCCCACCTTCTTTGCATCTTGTTCACTTGTGTGGTCACCGCTGCAGCTGCTCAAAGCGATACTGGAGAAAAAGACACTCACAAAATCCCAGCACGATGGCAACAAGGAGACACCAGCTGGACTGGAAGCTAGACGAGAAAGAGATCAATGAGTGCCTTGAAGATGCGTTGCGTGACCTTGATGACGATGGCGCAAAGTGGGTCAAAACCGATTCATATTGTCAGCACTATAAATCGGTAGCGAAATTGCATGTCGGATCTCCCAAATACTCCGGATAACATATGGAATCCACAACCATTCCGAATCTCCCAAATACTTCAGATCAAAGAAGAGCAAGAACCAAATCAAGAACCCTAACGCGATATAAGAGACAGGGAGGATAAAGATTACCAACGAGAAAGTGTCCGTCAGAGGAGATTGACGCCGGAGTGAAGAATCTCGTGTCCTTGACACCGTCGCGGCCACAGTCGCCACAGCCACCACTTACCCTTCGCGCGCGTCACCCCGCGGCTCCTTCACGTGCGCTCGACGGGAATGTTTCCACCCAGTAGAGGTCGGGCGTGGTTCCCTGGCGAGGGTGACGAGAAAAGGCGGGGTTCGCCCGGGATGCAGCCCACACGTGGATTAACCGAACACATATTTTCTTGTGACCGGGTTTCAATCCATATGGGAGCGATCCACGGGGATTTAGCCATGATCCCGGCCGGGAACAAGCTAACCGAACATGGCCTTATGGGGAAAACTTATTCTTTTAAAATTCTACCTTTTAAGTATATCTTGAAAATCAGCTTCCATCCCATAGTCTGAGCCACTCTTTTCGTCATCTAGCACACACCGGGCTAGCTTTTCCCTAAAAAATATAAATCATTTCGTGTTTTCTATAAAATCTAAAGTATTGCTGCACAGATAGTATTTTGGATTTCATATTTCTTAGGACTAAGCCATAGACAAACAATTGACTCAAAATTGTAACATAAATTCCAACCAAAAAGACTATTTAGTTAGGTCGACAAATATTTAGCTACACGACAGTCAAACATTAAGTGATAAATCGATTCTTTTGCCATACAGAAAAGGCAGCAAGTATCAAAGTAATGGTTTTGGCTTATTCAATTATCTCTAGTGAGAAATTTTTTTATAACAGCCATAGAAACACATGGATCATGGGGGAACGATTAGCTTCTACGCCACAGGAACCAAAACCGATTGGATCCCTCTAACTAATTACAAAATATAAAGATTGAACCGAGCGCATGCCTTTCGAACAAAAAGACCAACTGGTTTGGTCATTTTCATCTGCCAAATCATTGTCTTTATTAAAGAAATCAAATCCCACCACAAAAGCATGTTGTTTTCAGAGATATTTCTTCTGAAAGATAGCTCCGACTCCACCCCCATCCCAAATATCACTAATAGAGGTTTTTTTTGCTCATTATTAATTATATACAATGGCCAAAATTGTGCAGCTAAACTTGAGTTTCCAAACCAAATGTCTTCCCAAAATTTGATCCTTTTCCCATTGACAACCTTCCATTTTACCCCCATATGAGTCGCCTTAATAGCCCAGAGAACTCCTTTCCAAAATGGTGAGGTTCTCTTTTCAGAGCAGCAAAATATGTTTGGATTTGTAACTTTGTATTTTGAATTAACAATCTGAAGAACCCAAAGAGCATGCTCATTCAGATGATATCTACAAATCCATGCAGCCATAAGGCATAAATTTAAACTTCTCAAACCAGGAACTCCTAGACCACTAAACTCTTTTTTCTTTGCAAGCAATTGCTAATTAGCTAGATGATAGTTTTCTTATCGTCGATGTCTCCCAAAAGAAGTGTCACATGCGATAATTGATCATATCAATATCCCATTTAGGGAATTTGATGATAGACATTAGATAGGAGTAAATAGGAACAAGTGTTTGGAAAGAGGTCGATTTATGCATTGGTGCTTTGGAGAAAAAGGCGCAGGATTCAGAATGCATTATGTAGAAAGTGACGTCAAGTGGAAGCTTTGACTGAAAAGAAGGTTCAAGAAGAAGATGTGCTGTTTGAACCACCATAGTTGGATGTGTGTGGAAACATAAAAACTCCTTATGTGAGGTGTTGGTTTTGATTGATGCGAGCGCACTTAGAATACGCTAAACTCTAAATGTTGTAATGAATTTAAACGCTTTATTTGCCGAGGAAATAAAGCAGGGGCAATCTACTTGCCAAAAAAACAAAGTTGTTAGAGATGAGTTTTTTTACAAACTTATTAGAAATACTAGATTAAAAGAACGTTTTGGAACAATTGATGCTATTGTAGCTAAAAACTTCACCATGTTCGCTGCGGCTTTAATTCGACTACAGCTACGGTTCTACAGTATTTTGTCTCTATGGATTGCAGTTGTAATAGTCCGAACAACTACAGCAACTGCAACTGCAGGACTCATTTCTCTCTTTTCCACATCATCATAAATCTGATATGATATTTCTTCCTACATCACTTTATTATACTTACTCTCACATACTGACATACCTCTCTTCACAGACCGTTGTGCCATTGCCCATTGGTGAAAGGACCAGTCTTGTTATACTAGTAGCTAATTCATACTTGGATAGGTGAAACCTTCAATAAAATGGCTTGACAAAAAAATGACAACCTCACTTACAAATCGCCGTGGACAGAGCATGAACAGAGCTCCTCTCTATCCATGTCCATATCGCGAGACAAAAACTAATACTAATAAATAACAGACTAAAATACTGACACTGATACTAACGGGTACTAATAAATTAACCTTAGACGATCTCGAGTACCTCTCATATCCTATCCCTAACAAACTTTAGTCGATAAACAATAGTATAAAACATGGATTTGCACAACCATATGCATTCGACAAAGTCTTGATTTCGTCCAAAAATATTAGTCATTTTAGCTTTTGATTTTTATGTCCATGTTTAAATGAATAATATATCTAGACACATAAGCAAAATAAATATATTAATTATTGTATGAATCAACTAAAAAGGTAAAATAAATTTTATTTTAGGAGGAAGGTTGGCAACCGTAACTGTTGCAGCTGTTCGGACTGTGCAATCTATAGAGACAAAATAGTGTAGAAACCGCAGCCGATTTAAACCATTTGTTAGTTTCGACTTAAATCCATACAGACATCTACTGCTTTTATAATGTTTTTATCTTTATATGTTACAGGTACAATAATTTAAATAGTCGGCTTTAATCCGAAGCGAACAACTAATTTTAGCCCAGCAAGTCCAAAAAGGACGGTGAACATCGCACATTTGCTTAGGTCAGCGGCCATTAACTGAGCACCCTTCTCGAGAAATATTTTATTAGCCCAAAGCCACGAGAAAAGATTATACTACTATTATGTATATTAAATAATTCAAAAGTGTCTCTCCTCTTTGCTTTGCTGCAAGAAGTAACATCTCTCTAGCTCTAGAGGCCGCACGCGCACCGCAGACACGCGAAGCACTCCGCCCAGGACGCGCACCGCACGCACCGGCGGTCGTCGCCCTCCATCTAGCGGGGCTCACATGGACTGGCGCCGGGCCGGCAGCCCGACCTACGGCCGCCGGCGCTCGGCGGGCGGGATCTACTCGGCGCCGGCGTCCCCTGCGCACCCTCTGGGCCCCGCCGCCGCCGCTGCGTCGCCCGTGCACCCGCTGGCGGCGCGGTCCAAGGCCCGCGCGGCCGCTGCCATGGCGCACGCCATGTCGCGCGCGGGCCCGCGAGACAATGGCTACGACGACGACTACGACGACGACGCGGGCGACTCCGCCACCAGCAACGGGGTGGCGAGGTACGACGGCGGGCGAAGCCCCCTCCGTGGCGGCGCGTACGGGTACGGCGGCCGGAGCCCGCTGCACGCCGCTGCGGCCGGCGGCACCGGGGTCAAGGACAAGTACTTCGGTATCGCTCTTCCTAAGGTATTTACTCGGTCGTTGCTGCTAATTAATTGCTACTATACTATTGTGCTTAATTTATCGCTCGCATTTGCTTAGCTTTGGACTCCTAGTTCGTACGCGGAAAGTTTGACTGATTTTCGCTGGCAGTTTTGGATGTTTCTTTTAGCTTTCTGTTTTTTGTTTAACGATCTTTTTTGTCTGTTAAGTTATTCCCGTGCGTTTTTTCGATTGTCGTTATCGTTGGCAACCATCAAACTTTCCTTTCTTCCAAACGGAGGTAGCAGTAGCGTTTGTACGTAAGATGCCAAACCTTGACGCAGGAGAATTTGGTTTGCTTTCTGTCGCCAAAAAAAACACACACGGCATTTTTAGCCGAGTATACTTAAGTTCGATGATTTGTGATCAAGTAAACACTCAAATACTCCTAGCATGGAGACTAATTTACTGAAAAGTAATTTGGTTAACCAGTTTTTTTAAAGCATCGACCATAGGGTTTTGTTTAACCTCCCCGGGGGGGTGCTCGCGAGGGGTAAAGCTTGGGGGGAGCGGAAGAAGTTTTAATTGCCGCGTATCCCGAGACGGCCTGCGTGCATGGATCCGTGCATGGATCACGGTCAAAGCTGACGCTGCCCACCACCACCAATGCCGCTGAGTCGCTGAGGAGCATTACAGTACACTCTCCATTACAGTACACACCAAAGGACCCTAAAACTGCGTGTAGTCTACATTACAGTACACTCGATCGGGCCAACCGGGAGTCCGGGACTCGGCGCGCTGCACGTGAGATCACGAGCGGCCTGGCCGGGCAGTTCAGACTTCAGACTGTGAGTCCCAGTGTGCGTGGTAGTCAAAACTCTCCAAAGGAGCGGACGCGCGAGATCAACGTGTCAGAGCCGTCGGAGCCAAGGCCTGATCGATAGGAGATCTCGATGCGCCAGTTGCGCGGTGAAAAAAAAATGGAAAATTTATGAGAAAATTCCTAGTATGCCAATAATGCCATCAAATTTTATACTCATCCCTTGTGTGCCACTGAGTAGCATATAGGTATATTTTTTGGTGTCTATAACATATGGGGCCAGTGGTATACAAGGAATGAGTATATTTTCCAGTGGCATACAGGGAATTGACCTAAAATTTATTCTGTTAAAATTCTATCTTTTAAGTATATCTTGAAAATCGGCTTCCATCCCATAGTCTGAGCCACTATTTTCGTCATCTAGCTAGCACACACCGGGCTAGCTTTTCCCCTAAAAAATATAAATCATTTCGTGTTTTCTATAAAATCTAAAGTATTGCTGCATAGATATAATTTGGATTTCATATTTCTTAGGACTAAGCCATAGACAAACAATTGACTCAAAATTGTCACATAAATTCCAACCAAAAAGACTATTTAGTTAAGTCGACAAATATTTAGCTACACGACAGTCAAACATTAAGTGATAAATCTACTAAAAAGGTAAAATAATATATCTAGACACATATGCAAAACAAATATATTAATTATTGTATGAATCAACTAAAAAATTTTATTTTAGGAGGAAGGTTGGCAACCGTAACTGCTGGAGTTGTTCGGACTGTGCAATGTATGAGACAAAATAATGTAGAAACCGCACCCGCAGCCGATTTAAACCGTTTGTTAATTTCGGCTTTAATCTATACCAACATCTACTACTTTTATAGTGGTTTTGTCTTTATATGTTACAGCTACAACAGTTTAAATAGTCGGCTTTAATCCGAAGCCAACTGCTAGTTTTAGCTCAGCAAGTCCCAAAAGGACGGTGAAGATCGCACATTTGCTTAGGTCAGCAGCCATTAACTGAGCACTCTTCTCGAGAAATATTTTATTAGCCCAAAGCCACGAGAAAAGATTATACTACTATTATGTATATTAAATAATTCAAAAGCGTCCCTCCTCCTTGCTGCAAGAAGTAACATTTTTCTAGCTCTAGAGGCCGCACACACGCACCGCAGACACACGAAGCACTCTGTCTAGGACGCGTACCGCACGCACCGGCGGCCGTCGCCCTCCATCTAGCGGGGCTCACATGGACTGGCGCCGGGCCGGCAGCCCGACCTACGGCTGCCGGCGCTCGGCGGGTGGGATCTACTCGGCGCCGGCGTCCCCTGCGCACCCTTTGGGCCCCGCCGCCGCCGCGTCGCCCGTGCACCCGCTGGCGGCGCGGTCCAAGACCCGTGCGGCCGCTGCCATGGCGCACGCCATGGCGCGCGCGGGCCCGCGAGACAACGACTACGACAACTACGACGACGACGCGGGCGACTCCGCCACCAGCAACGGGGTGGCGAGGTACGACGGCGGGCGGAGCCCCCTCCGCGGGTACGGGTACGGCGGCCGGAGCCCGCTGCACTACGCTGCGGCCGGCGGCGGAGCCAAGGACAAGTACTTCGGTATCGCTCTTCCTAAGGTATTTACTAGGTCGTTGCTGCTAATTAATTGCTACTACTATTGTGCTTAATTTATCGCTCGCATTTGCTTAGCTTTGGACTCCTAGTTCGTATTCGTTTGCCTGATTTTCGCTGGCAGTTTTGGATGTTTTTGTAGCCTTCTGTTTTTTTGTTTGACGCTCTTTTTTGTCTGTTAAGTTATTCCCGTGCGTTTTTCGATTGTCATTATCGTTGGCAATGATCAAACTTTCCTTTCTTCCAAACGGAGGTAGCAGCAGCGTTTGTACGAAAGATGCCAAACCTTGACGAGGAACAGTCGCGTTCGTGTTGCATCGTATTCGCACGCAGGATAATTTGGTTTGCTTTCTGTCGCCAATAAAACACACGGCATTTTTAGCCAAGTATACTTAAGTTCGATGATTTGTGATCAAGTAAACACTCAAATACTCCTAGCATGGGGACTAATTTAGTGAAGAGTAATTTGGTTAACCAGTTTTTTTTTAAAGCGTCGACCATAGGGTTTTGTAGAGCGGTAAAGTTTGGGGGAGCGGAAGAAGTTTTAATTGCCGCGTATCCCGAGACGGGCCCCGCACCCTTGGAATCCGGCGGTGCCGACACGGGCCCCCGCACCCTCCCTGCTCCGACGCCTGCGTGCATGGATCACGGTCAACGCTGACGCTGCCCACCAATGCCGCTGAGTCGCTGACATCTCCCCGCCCGTGTAGTCTACACTACACTCGATCGGGTCGAACCGGCCGGCCAACCGGGACTCGGCGCGCTGCACGTGAGATCACGAGCGAGTTCAGACTTTGGACTGTGAGTCCCAGTGTGCGTGGTAGTCAAAACTCTCCAAAGGAGCGGACGCGGCGAGGTCAACGTGTCAGAGCCATCGGAGCCCAGGCCTGATCGATAGGAGATCTCGATGCGCCAGTTGGGCGGTGAAAAAAAAATGGAATTAGCTACTCGGCGGTCGGAGTTTGTACTAATGAAAATAGGATCAGCCAAACCAACCTCTTATACGATCTCCAGCATTACGCGTATATGGTGGTCATTTTGTAGTGTAGAGTGTAGACTGCACTGCTTTAAAATAAAGTTTAAAATGAGAGAGAGCATCAGAGGTAAAATAGGTAAAAAGATGAAAAACTTATTCTTTTAAAATTCTATCTTTTAAGTATATCTTGAAAATCAGCTTCCATCCCATAGTCCGAGCCACTCTTTTCGTCATCTAGGACACACCGGGCTAGCTTTTCCCCTAAAAAATATAAATCATTTCGTGTTTTCTATAAAATCTAAAGTATTGCTGCATAGATATAATTTGGATTTCATATTTCTTAGGACTAAGCCATAGACAAACAATTGACTCAAAATTGTCACATAAATTCCAACCAAAAAGACTATTTAGTTAAGTCGACAAATATTTAGCTACACGACAGTCAAACATTAACCGTGTGTTTGGTTAATGTAGAAGTGGAACCAGACCAGAACGAGCATATCCAGTATCGGTAGGACTAGGATAAATTCATACAAGCGTCTTTGTTTGGTTGCTTGTACGGACTTGGTCGGTCTAGACATAAATTTTGTTTGGTTGTTTGTACTGAAACATGTATTAAAGAAGGGTGCATAAACAAATCCTCAAATATTATATAGCTTTAGTGGTACAGTTTTGTTTATAAAAATTTTAAGAACACAATAATGAAATTTGGTTCAATGATTAAATATTTAATTAGAAGATATAATTAAAAAAACTACCTAACAAAGCATCTTGTTTCGTGTGACTGTGCTTCTGGTTGCATGCGTCGCGCCTGCACGCCCGCGGACGCGAGACCAGAGAATCTCACGAGAGTCTGGCTGAGCGATACGATTTGCATGACTTCAACCTAGATGAGCAGATGCACGAACCAAACATATTATGCTTTGTAACTCCACGGGTGCAACTGCACGTGACGGGAAGTGAACCAATCACGTGGTAAGTGATAAATCGACTAAAAAGGTAAAATAATATATCTAGACACATATGCAAAACAAATATATTAATTATTGTATGAATCAACTAAAAAGGTAAAATAAATTTTATTTTAGGAGGAAGGTTGGTAACTGTAACTGCTGGAGCTGTTCGAACTGTGCAATGTATAGAGACAAAATAGTGTAGAAACCGCAACCGCAGCCGATTTAAACCGTTTGTTAATTTCGGCTTTAATCCATACCGACATCTACTACTTTTATAGTATTTTTGTCTTTATATGTTACAGCTACAACAGTTTAAATAGACGGCTTTAATCCGAAGCCAACTGCTAGTTTTAGCTCAGCAAGTCCCAAAAGGACGGTGAAGATCGCACATTTGCTTAGGTCAGCGGCCATTAACTGAGCACTCTTCTCGAGAAATTTTTTATTAGCCCAAAGCCACGAGAAAAGATTATACTACTATTATGTATATTAAATAATTCAAAAGCGCCCCCCCTCCTTGCTACAAGAAGTAACATTTCTCTAGCTTTAGAGGCCGCACGCGCACCGCAGACACGCGAAGCTCTCCGCCCAGGACGCGCACCGCACGCACCGGCGGCCGTCGCCCTCCATCTAGCGGGCTCACATGGACTGGCGCCGGGCCGGCAGCCCGACCTATGGCCGCCGGCGCTCGGCGGGCGGGATCTACTCGGCACCGGCGTCCCCTGCGCACCCTCTGGGCCCCGCCGCCGCGTCGCCCGTGCACCCGCTGGCGGCGCGGTCCAAGGCCCACGCGGCCGCTGCCATGGCGCACGCCATGTCGCGTGCGGGCCCGCGAGACAGCGGCTACGACGACGACTACGACGACGACGCGGGCGACTCCGCCACCAGCAACGGGGTGGCGAGGTACGACGGCGGGCGGAGCCCCCTCCGCGGCGGCGCGTATGGGTATGGGTACGGCGGGCGGAGCCCGCTGCACGCCGCTGCGGGCGGCGGCACCGGGGCCAAGGACAAGTACTTGGGTATCGCTCTTCCTAAGGTATTTACTCGGTCGTTGCTGCTAATTAATTGCTACTACTATTGTGCTTAATTTACCGCTCGCATTTGCTTAGCTTTGGATTCCTAGTTCAGTTCGTACGCGGAAAGTTTCCCTGATTTTCGCTGGCAGTTTTGGATGTTTTTGTAGCTTTCTGTTTTTTGTTTGACGCTCTTTTTTGTCTTTTAAGTTATTCCCGTGCGTTTTTCGATTGTCATTATCGTTGGCAACGATCAAACTTTCCTTTCTTCCAAACGGAGGTAGAAGTGGTGTTTGTACGTAAGATGCCAAACCTTGACGAGGAACAGTCGCGTTCGTGTTGCATTGTATTCGCACGCAGGAGAATTTGGTTTGCTTTCTGTCGCCAATAAAACACACACAACATTTTTAGCCGAGTATACTTAAGTTCGATGATTTGTGATCAAGTAAATACTCAAATACTCCTAGCATGGGGACTAATTTACTGAAGAGTAATTTGGTTAACCAGTTTTTTTAAAGCATCGAGCACTGGGTTTTGTTTAACCTCACGGGGGGGGGGGGGGGGGGCTCGCGAGGGGTAAAGCTTGGGGGAGCGGAAGAAGTTTTAATTGCCGCGTATCCCGAGACGGCCTGCGTGCATGGATCCGGGGCCCCCGCACCCTGCCTGCTCCGGCGCCTGCGTGCATGGATACATGCACAGTCAACGCTGACGCTGCCCACCAATGCCGCTGACGTCTCCCCGCCCGTGTAGTCTACACTACACTCGATCGGGTCGAACCGGCTGGCCAACAGGGACTCGGGCGCTCGGCGCGCTGCACGTGAGATCACGAGCGAGTTCAGACTTTGGAGTTTGGACTGTGAGTCCCAGTGTGCGTGGTAGTCAAAACTCTCCAAAGGAGCGGACGGGGCGAGGTCAACGTGTCAGAGCCATCGGAGCCCAGGCCTGATCGATAGGAGATCTCGATGCGCCAGTTGGGCGGTGAAAAAAAAATGGAATTAGCTACTCGGCGGTCGGAGTTTGTACTAATGAAAATAGGATCAGCCAAACTAACCTCTTATGCGATCTCCAGCATTACGCGTATATGGTGGTCATTTTGTAGTGCAGAGTCTAGACTGGACTGCTCGTAAAGTAAAGTTTAAAATGAGCGAGAGCATCAGAGGTAAAATAGGTAAGCTGTTGAAAAGACAGCCTTAGAGCATTTATAAGAGACTAGCAAAATAACTTGTCAAGCTAAATTTTAGCTATCCAATAAAAAATAACTCTGAAACAGACTAGCTATCTGATTCGGCAATCTATCCGACTCTCCAAATTTGCTTCCTTACTAGCCAAATTTAGCTAGCCACCTGACTAGTTAAACTAGAAGAATAATCTGTTGGAATGAAGATGCTACAAATAGAGTATAATCTTTATGAAAAATTAAATAGAGAGTCAAATAGAGAGACAAAAAATGAAGAATCTATTGGAGATGCTCTTACTAGGCTATCTTAAACATCTCTCCTATCCCACTTTTTATCTCAACTCCTTATTTCACACTACAGTGCCATATGCACGATCTGCTATTCTGCTAGCCAGACTTGCTGCAAAATAAAGAAGACACATAAGTATTCGATAACTCAAGAGTGAAGAAGAGAAAAAGAAAAGAAAGAAAAAAAAAAGCAGCAACGCGTAGGCGGACCTAAAGGAAATTCTAGGTAGGTAGGGCAGTAGGGCCACGACTATCGTGGAATTTGGTCCAAAAGTAAACTACTCTCCAGCATTTAGGACGAAACAAACAAATCTATGCAACTTGCAACCTGATTTGATGAAGTAAATGCATCCTGAGATATTTTGTTATTTTCTGCTCATATTGGTGAAAATTATGTATATGTGGTACCGATTTATACACGGATTAATGCCTCCATCCAAAATTAAAAGTCGTTTTAGTCTTTTAATGGGTTTATACAATATTTAGGGCCCGTTTGGCACAGCTCCAGCTCCTGATTCTAAGCGAGGATCTGAAGGAGCCGTGCCAAACGGGTATTTTTTTAAACTGATTCTCATGTGGAGCCGAAAGATCGGGAGTCGTTTTTGTGAAGAAAGGTGGGATCTAAAAAAACCTGCTCCACCCTCCCTTAAAACAGCTCCTCAACCAACCAAATATGGACCTCCCCTTAAAGTTTGATCGAAATTACCCGCAATTGCCATTGGATAAAAACATAACGAGCCAATTTATGGATTAAACATTTGAGACCATTTTATGCACTACTATGATGGAAATATTTTATATGTTATTGTTTCATAATTTTTTTTCCGTATATGCATCCTACTTATTAGTTTGTAACAAAGTTGAACTACAAAGGGTAAAACAGACAATCGCCACAGACCACCAACTTTTAGAAGACAAGAATCAGTTTAATTGCCAAATGGTTTTAAAAATGATTCTGATTCTCTAGGAGAATCAGGAGGATCAGCTCCTCACGAGGATCAGGATCTGGAGCTAAAGAAGCTGGAGCTTTGCCAAACGAGCCCTTAATGTATTTGTTTTATATATGTGTCTAAATTTATCTGCATCCATTTGAATATAGATATAAAAAACTAGGGCTGAAACGATTATTATTTTAGAACGGGGTGAGTATATATCAATTTTTTATTATCATCTACTGCCCTAGATTTAAATGCTGGGTCCTCCACTCGCAACGCGGGTGCACTCTGCATGATGTATTGATATACGTCGCCTACCAACCTAGGCTATCAGCCCACTAAGGTCCATTCGGGCCCACTATGGGTCTGTCTATGGCACTAACGTGTCGCAGTGGGGTAGCTTCTGCTTCTGCTGGACGGTCGACGCCAGTGTTCAGCTTGCAGAGCACTCACTCGCCAACGTCACCGCTTCTAATAACGCACTCTTCGTCATCAAAAGACCCTAAAACTGTCTCTGCTTCCAACTATGCACTGTGATGGACTGATGGGTACAACGAAGTTTATCAAAAGACCCTCAAGTAGACGTCCCAAGTTAATGCCTACGTTGTTTTCTCCCTAGCGGCGTAACAACAGACTGGAAAACCGTTTCCCTGCCAAGATAAATCTACCGCCAGTAATCTCCAGTGAGGGGGTAATTTACGATTAGACGTGACTGTTTGGTTATATGACGGGGCTGTTCGATTTGATTTGATCGGGTCCACGTAGCAGCCAGCGTTTGCCAGGTCTCCCTCCCCCTAGCCCCAACAGGCAACAGCCTTCTTCTTCTTCCCCAGCTCCATACACGCCTGCAATACCTGCAGACTAACAAGTGGGCCCGCGAATGCGGCTACACGTGTTAGAACGGGTCGGATGTATGGTGCGACCTAAGATTTTTTTTAAATCATCCATTTTGCGCGGCAGTGCTTCATCTTTTTGCATTTTCGAATGAATGAGAACCTTTTTTGCGTTTAGACCCTTGTAATCTGAACTCGGATGAACTATCGTCCTGAAAGTTTTGAATCAGGAACCAATACTCTCCTCCTCGCGACCTACAGGCTGCAGCCTGCCGAGAAACGATGCTTGAACACTGCAACAAAAAAAAAAACAGGAATCAAGTAGCATTTGTGGTAAGCTGGTTGGAACATCGAGGGGATTAGTATGGTTAGGATTATGTACATCCATATATAGAAAAAATATGTGCGTTCACAGCCATATGTCATTACAAGTCCAAAGACGGAATCGGAGTTTTAGCACATCAAGTTATTTCATCATATAAAGAAATGCCACTAAAATAAATCAAATGAAACGTCCATATATAACAAAGAATTGGTAATTAGTCATAAGATAACATATAATTTTTTTTAAAAAAAGCAAATGGACTACGGTGCAAACAGACGCACACCTCTCCCTTTCCAACGTCCCCAGTCTCACACACTCACCACGAAACGTCCAAAGCCCCCAATCCCGCGGCTTCTCTTTCTCTTCGTAGTTCGAAACCAAAACGAAGAACAAGGCGTAACGCAAAAGTCAAACTAAAGTCAACGCGGCGGCGGTTAGGCGCCCACCCACCCACCCACCCCAAAGCCCGATGGATGCGCCCCGCGGCGGCCACGCGCGGCGGCCGGGCTCCTCCGGCGAGGCGGCGAACCAGCGCCGCGCGGCCGCGGCGCAAGCGATGGCGCGCATGGAGGAGATGATGCTCGCGCACGCAGGCGCCGCCGGCGAGTTCAGCATCATCCTCGACGCCCCTCTGCCTTCGCTGCAGCAGTACCGCCGCCACCCCACGCCGCCGTCGGGGGCCCCCTCGGCCTCGTCCGCCAACTCCTCCCCGTTCCGACGCGGCGGCGGCGGAGGGCGGGACGAGGGAGTCCCCGCGCGCTTGCGCCGCGACGGGAGCGGCCACGACGCCCTCGGCGACCCGGACACCGCCGCGCGCGCCTCTCGCCACGCCGCGGCCGATGGAACGGGCGCAGGCGCCGCACGGCCGCGAGCGGGTGCCGCGCGCCGCGAGCGCGAGCAGGAGAAGCCCGTAGAGGCGCCCGTGCGGCTGACGGACCCGCGGAGCGTGCGGAGGCCTGTCTCTCGCGGCGAGACGCCTCCCCCGACGGCCGCCGAGGTGAGACGCGTGGCGGATCAGGAGGAGGAAGAAGAGACGCCTCTTAAGCTGCTGGCGCGCGGCGGGCGGAGCTCAA
Source organism: Zea luxurians (assembly GCA_029449295.1). Classification (NCBI taxonomy): domain Eukaryota; kingdom Viridiplantae; phylum Streptophyta; class Magnoliopsida; order Poales; family Poaceae; genus Zea; species Zea luxurians. The sequence continues at coordinate 16,128,203 of JAOPSE010000024.1, read as the reverse complement.
GCGCGGCTAGGCCTTCAGAAGCCTCGCAGGCGTCAGAGACGGTCCCTACGGCCGCAAGGCCGTCGAGCCGGCGGTCGAGGCGAGACGTCGGCGCGAAGCAAGGTTTGTCTGAGGTAACGTCGAACGTGGACTCCGACGTGGAGAGTGTCGGGCGCCGGAGCAGCCGAGGGAGCGAGGACGGTGGGGATGAGCGGGTGTCGTTGCCCATGCCACTGGCAGCCGTCGTCGCCAGAGACCGGAGCAGGAGCAATTCGCCCGCGATAAGTAATGTCAAAGTTGTTAGCTTACCGTTTGTTATCTCAAGCAATTAGTTTGAAACAACTAAGAATTCAGCTTCAGCAAATAAAGAAACAAAGAAACTAGTCTGAAAATGAGTATTAGTCCCGTTTGGATCCTCTAATAATCGTAATTTAGACACAAGATCAATTAAACTAATATGATTTTATGTGGAATATATTTATATACTATTATTGGCCATATAAGGGAGATATTTATGTTGTTAGCCATATGGGGAAATATTTATATGCTGTTCTTTTACTATAGGAAAGCGAGTCAAAGAACATGTTATAAATTACAAATTCTAGAGTACAAACACCCCCGTAGTCTATAGAATCAATTTCCATCTCTCATCCCATGAATCTGAAATTTGGAAAGGTGGAATGTTAAATTTCAAGCCAAATAGCCTACCCTATTAAAATAGATTATAATTCCTCAAAAAATGAACGGATCCAAACGGCCCCTTAGTGTTTTGCTCTTCATAGGCTCTACTTAATTGATACTTGTTCTGAAACGAAAAGATTATAAAAATATTTTGTTTTAACTTTTAAACTATAAACAATTTATACGATATAAAGCACATGACATACAAGGCACTGGAGAATGTAGTTGCTGAAGTTGTGATTTGGGTTTGTTCTCAGCTTATCTCAGTGCCGGTGACTGATAATTGATTGCAATGCTGTTCTAAGCATGGTATTGTTGAATTTGATGCTTCTCGCTGGTACATTTTACTTTCATGCTGCTGCTGCTTTGATGTTTCCTTTTAATAGAATTTATTTTTATGGTTCATGTGAACATGAAGTGTTTTTTGTTTCCAATAGTGAAGGAGATAGAAAAGTGAATTCTTGATCCAGACAATTACTTGCCCTTTAACTTGAAATATGAAATATTCTGAAGAAACTACGTGCATCCTCAGATTCTGAAGCAAGCCTATTGATCTCAAATAACAACGTGTTTTCAGTTTGCTTATGAAATGGCGCGCCTTATTCCCTCTGTCATTGTTTACCTAGTTAGGTCGGAATGGTGTGGACTCAGCTGCAGCGAATCGCAATCCATCAACAGGAAGGTCAACCTTTGCACCTCCAGTTGGCGTTAGTGTGAGGCCTCTACAAGCTGTGGAAATTCCCAATGGGACACCTAGGGATAGAAGGTGAATTGTCAAGCTTTTTGAGATATTTCTCTTGTTATTGCATTGTCACATTGTTAGCATGTCTCTTCAAAACAGATGTCGCTCTCATTCTATTAATGATTTTCTGCCCCATTTCGTAGTGGGGTTCAGGGGTTTTCTCGATCTATGTAAGATTGTCTTCTTAATACGATGCTTGGGGCTGCCTTACCCCACCTGTTCAGTTTTTTGTATATAAGTAGCAACAAGATTGTTTGGATTAACAGTTGATATTTCACGGTGCTGTAGGGCTGTTTATCCAGATCCTACTTTCGCCCAGTCCACACGGTCACGGGACTCACATGACAGTTCAACACTGACAGAAGAGGTCTCTGTCGCCGAGCATACCGCTCACACCTTCTACATTCTATATTTTTCAGATGCTTTTGTACTGAACAATTAGTGAACTTACACAGGGCTTTCTTCAGTAATAGTAGTACCTTTTTCCAATGAATAAATCTGCAAATGCTGCTTTTCTTTTGCAGCTTGAAATGCTAAAAGATGAGAATGTAAATCTTCTGGAGAAGGTGTACTATGTTTCTTACTTCTATTCTAACAAATTTTATGAATCAGAAACTAGAAGTGTCTTCGTCTCATACTAAACTTATGTAATGTACTCAAATTTAGCTTGGGCTAGCAGAAGAGAAACTTAGACAATCTGAAGCCCGGACAACGGAGCTCGAGAAACAGGTATCTGTTTAGCAATTCAAGTATCTGGTATTAGTGTATTACTGTCCTAGATTCTGCTTCATTCATTATAAAACTTGATATAGTTATTAGTTCTGTAGCTTCTTTTTTTTAGCGAACGTACATGGTTTTGTAGCTTCTTTCAGAGATCTGAATTTTAATACTGTCATTGATGAGTTTCTCAACATGCATAATAGTAATGCTTCATAGTATCCATATTCAATTGTTCAATCGGTACTTGTAGTGTTAAGATTGTATTATTGCATAGTGGCATAATCAAGAGGTTATACCAGCCTTTTGTTACAAATTTATTATTGTACCGTAATACCATTTTCCATAAGCGTAGTTTTTTACTTCTAATGATGCCTCTCCAAATATGAAAGCTCCTTCAGTATGGATTGAGTTGAAAGTTAAACTATTTGCTTTTGCATTACTTCATTCATGTGACCATTGTGATTGGATAATTTGATTACGGGGGGCACATATGATATCCATTTCCTATCTTTGTTGTCTGTAATATCTCCAGGTTGCTAATCTTGGCAATGGGTTATCTATGGAAGTAAAGCTTATGAAAAGGTATTCGGAGTGTGTTTTGGATATTTTACACATTGTTTCCCCTATCACACTATCCATGACTTGCAACTTATGGATGCAGGAGGGAGGAAATGCTTGTAAGAAAGGAGGTACACGTTTAATTTTGCATGTTTACCTGTTTACGTTAATAGCAATTTGATTTTTTTTTTCTGAAATGGAACTGACCACATGTTAACTAACATTGCTATCCATTCTAGAAGTGTGATGAATGATGCATTAGAATTCCTTCATTTTGTTCTATGAAGTGGCCCAAATCTCGATACTTTGTATAATCTAAGTTTTGGTCGTATAATTGCTACTCTAGGCAATTTCTTCATCTGCTAGGTGTTACAAGAGGACATAATGTTGATACATATGTTTCATGATTTAAAAACAGCAAGAGATAAGAAAAGCTCTTATATCCAAGAATGGTAAAAGCGAGGAACTCACCACTCTTCAGCAACAGCTACAGGTAAGGTGCTAGTCTATGCCCTACAGTAAGGAACATTATGAGTTCAACTATCAGTTGTTAATATTGTTGGTTTCTGTTCTAGTCTGCAAGAGAAGAAGCATCGGCTGCTGTGAAGAAAATCAAAGAAGCTGAATCCGAAACACAAGAGTTACGTACAATGACACGCAGGATGATCTTAAGCAAAGAAGAAATGGTTAATTTCCTCTATCATTTTTCCTTTTATCCCGAGATTGATCAAGCATAAATGTCTAGTTGCTTGTGGAAGTGCTGATTTGAAGCACACAACTGTTGTACAGGAAGAGGTTGTCATGAAGAGGTGTTGGTTAGCCCGTTATTGGGGTTTGGCTGTCCAATATGGTAATTCAGAATAAGACAACCTTTTATTTTGCAACGAATTCAACTGAATGCTGGTTTTGTTAGCATGTGTAGTGTAACACCAGCTTTCCTAAAATTCCTGTCATTGTTGAGTTTGCAGTAACACTGTTTATGTTTCCTTAGTTACTAAATTCCTTTCTGAAAGCAGTGATCGGATTGCCTATACGTAACACATTTTACCAACTGATGTTTTTTTTCCTGAGTAAATTCTTGCAATTCTGCAGGCATCTATCCAGACATCTCAATGTCAAAACATGAATACTGGTCTTCACTTGCACCTCTTCCATTCGAGTATGTAACATCTGCTGGACAGAGAGCCAAGGATGGATCCGAAGCAGAAGGTAATGGTTTGGAAGACGTGGACAAGCTTGTTCATGATTTGACTGTTACAGCAGGGGAAGGCAACGTAGAAACCATGCTTGCTGTTGATAAAGGACTTCAAGAACTAGCTTTCCTGAAGGTGCTTATCTTTTTAACTAGGCTTTCATCAGTTTTTATTATGCATAATATATATTCAGCAGTTCTCAGCACCTTAGGTGGCCTGGTGCTGAAGATTTTCTAGATCAAATTTTGCATTTACCTTTTTTCTGTTGTCTCTTCTGATGCTCCTAATTTATTTTTGGAGGTGGAGGATGCGGTACTTTTTGCCCTTGCCCAACACCATCGTACTAATGTTGCTGGAGCAGCTGATCCAGGTTCCTTCAGTTGCTTTCCCTATTTGTTACTGATAGTACACCAAGAAAACTTTGCACAAAAAATCATTATATCATGAATCATCAATTGATCAGTTGACATAATTCCTTCACTGCCTATCTGTGAAGCTAACTCATGTTCATGGTTTGGTGTTTCACATATGCAGATATTAAATCATCTGGGGATGAAAAATTCACTGAGGCATTTGGTACCGTTATCTCTTTATCTTCTGTAATCTCTTTATTTTCTGTAATCATCATATTAGTAGCTAGCTATACGAGAATTATGTTCTTTCAACATTAGTTGGCTGGTTAGCTGTAGTATCACCCAGTGCCATGTTTGTCCTGCTGAGGAACTCTGCAAATCCATGACCATACTTAATCTGAGTTGTGCAGACCTAAGCAAGGAGGAGGAAGAAGATGTACAGTTCAAGCAGGTACCGTCCCCGTTCCTTTTTTTTTACTCTGAGACTCTGACTTAAACCAGCAAGTTGGTTAATTCTGTGCGAAGTTACTGATAAAATTCATTATGTGGTGGCCGTCAACTCTGGTGCCGCGACCCAGGCTTGGCTCATATATTTCTGGAGGAGGGCTAAGACCAACAACGTGGAAGAAGATATTGCCGAGGAGCGATTGCACATGTGGATCGATCGACACGGCCAGCAACCAACGTCACATGACGCTGTGGATGGTATAATTTCTTTTCTTCTGACTGCTTTTCTTGTAGTATGCTTGTGGCTGTTGCCACACTGAACATCGAAGAAGCCACGACGGTGATTGCTGGCCGTGAAAATCAGTCCGGAAATGACTTATATACCTTGGGCATTGTTCTCGCAGTTGAGCAAGGCATCCACGAGCTGAGGAAGCTTGGCATCGAGCAGCTCCTGTGGGAGCTCTCCCGCCACGAGGCGAACCTTGCCAAAGACAGTCCATCTGATGTCGAGGACCTGACCTAACAGTAACAGCCTGAGCGGACGACGGTGGCCATCTCCCACCCAAATGCGGTCCAGGCTCCAGCCATATATTTGTATATCATACAGAAAACTGGGACATGTAAACATTTTTGTGGTTTTGGTTTTTTCAGCTTTGTCACAAACAGTTCAATGATTCTCTCTCCTCCCCGATGTACATAACTTCCACCCCCGCTTTTGTTGTTTGTAAAAGGCAGCTTGAGGTGTGCAACGGAGAGTGTGTTGATGCGCACGGCGAAAAGGCTCGATAGATAGAAGAAGAATGACTGATCAGCCTACTCTGCATGTATAGGTACCGTTACACGGCATGCAGTCCAACAACAGAGGAACATGCCATATACATGTCCTGGACTCTGAGGCCACATGAAGGGCATCGAAGCAACACTCGATTTTTCTATCAGCAAGAACAGGTGCCAAATCAAACCTAGTGAGGCACTTGCGGTGCGCCAGTGCGCCTTGTACAAAAGCTGAAGCAATCAGTGAGCCAGTTGTACCAGAGCTAAAAAAAGAAGGACAACCTCTGTTCAAGGAAGAAGGAAAAGAACCCGGCACAAAATAAAAGGCCCAGATAAAACTGAGCCCAACGAAGCCCTCGTCCTGCTTGGCTGGCAGATCATGCAGCGGCCCGCTTGCATACAGGTGCAGTTTCGGGTCCAGCGAGTTCTTAGACCCATCAAACAGTGACGAGCGAGCTGCAACGTTAGGCTATAGCTATTAGCTATACTATGCATCCAACATTACATGGCGATGAAGACAGTCAAACACACCTGGAAAATCACGAGAGGCACATCATCTCAGTACTCCGACGTCAATTTGTTTCTGAATCACAGGCGCGCATACACAACGTGAGCGTGCATGGATGCCCTTTTCCTGTGCGATCGGTCGACGTCGACGACCGGTCCGATCGATTCTTCAATCTAGCCGCATTAGCAGTGAGCTAAGCCGGCCTAATTCCTCTAGTGTTCAGCTAGCTTGTGAGTTGTGACAGCTCTCTGTCACAAGTCAGAACCAAACTGTAGGTCCCAGCTAGCTACGTGTCGTTGCTTTCGGCTGGGGTTTTGTATATTCCCGTGCCGTGCGTGTCGTGTCATGTTCTGCCCGGAAATGTGTGCGTGCATGGCGGATTATTATATATATTCCCACGACCGTGTCCGTGTGTTATGTTCACTTTCGTGCGTTGCCGTCTGTTCTGATTGCATATGGCTCCCACGTGAAATTATAGAGTTTCAATGTAATTCACTTAGATTTCTACGTATACTGTCTCATAACTTTCTCGAAATATTCTTAAATTTTTATCACAACCTCTACATATGATATTATGACATGTGGTCAAGTTTCATGAATTTCTGACTTTATTTGTGTTTTTATACAATTTTTAAACAACTGGATGACAAATTCACGGTCATGTTTAGTGATCATGGTGCTCGAAAATTCTGGTCTGCTCCTGAAATCGGTCGTAACTTGTGCTAAATAACATGAATATTATTTTTGCATTCACGGTTTTACATTTTTTGGAATGACTTGTAGTTCAAATCTGAATTTTCCGAGAAAAATCAATTAAACGGACAAAATCTAATAGTTATAGCAAACACTTTTATAATTGTGCAAAAAATGGAACATGTAGGTCTATATAGTGTAGGAACATAGCACAAAAAGTTTGGTTGGAAAAAATGTACTTTGCCGAGTGTCCAGGAATGACACTCGACAAAAGAATACTTTGTCGAGTGTCAGACGTGAGACACTCGGGAAAGATAATTTAAAAATATTAAAACCTTCTTTGCCGAGTGTTTGTCAGTTGGCACTCGGTAAAGATGTCTTTGTCGAGTACAGATCTAGGGCATTCGACAAAGTATGTTTTAAATTAAAAAAAATCTTTGCCGAGTGCCAGATCGTGGCACTCGGCAAAGAAGTCTTACGTGTGTCCTGTAAAACCTTCTTTCTTCATGACTCTCACTCACTCTTCTCACACTGCCGCCACGCCCTCTCCGCCACCGCGCCCTCACCGTAGCGTGCCATCACCGTCGCCACCTCCTCCCAAGCCACCGCGCCCACACCGTCGCCGCCCCGTCTCTAGCCGCCGCCGTGCCCTCCCTAGCCACCGGCCACCACACTCTTCCCTGGTCGCCGGCCACCTTCCCTGTCCGTCGTCGGTTCACTTTATATTTAAGGTTTGTGTTTGTAAGTCTTTAGGGTATTAATTATTCATTACAAGATTAACTGTAATAAATACAAAAATATTTAGGACCACCATTGTTACTATAGTAAAATGTAGTGGTAAGATTGTTTCATGCAAAGCCTATCTCAGCAAAATACTATAGTGACACATGCTTGAGCGGTAGTTTTAGGTCATTCTAGTAAATTTGCTATGTTTAGTAAAATAGTTCTATATATTGTGATGGTGGATATGGATGTCGCTTAGATGTGACTGGCATCCATCGTGCCGTTTGTATATGTGCGTGTCAGCCATCGAGCTGTTACATCTATTTGCAGGTTTTGGAAACCTCCCCGTACAGGGGAAGTGCTGTCGATTTTTTTGTTGACGTGCTTGTTTATTTTTTTGCAGAGGTTTTTGAAAGGGAAATTGGGTCAACCATTTCCTATAATTAATTTTGGTGGTTGACGACCAATACAAACACATGGACTAACTAGTTTGTCAAGAATTCATCTCTTACAGGTGCATAAGGTTCAACACAAACCAAGAAAGAAATCAAGTTAAGGACATAATTTGTTTGGAGCAAAAAGGACTTGAGTGTGCTGGAAAATGGTGCACCGGACACTGTCCGGTGTGCCAACCAGGCGCCCTCCGAACTAGCCACTCTCAGGTTTCTGGGAGACACACTCCGCTATAATTCACCGGACTGTCCGGTGAGCCAATGGAGCAATGGCTCTCTGCGAAAAGCAACAGTGATGAACAGTGCCGCACAGAAGTCAGAGCAGCAAAGTCAGAGGTCACCGGACTGTCCGGTGCAGCTAGAAGACAAACGTCCTCAACGGTCAACTGCTCCGAACCCTAACGGTTGCGCTGACGTGGCGCACACCGGACAGTGCACAGTGACTGTCCGGTGCGCCCATCGCCAGCAGAATTCAGCCAATGGCTAGAAGTGGTTGGGAGGCTATAAATACCCCCAACCACCTCATTCACTCCCATCCAAGCCTTCTGAAATCTTCATTCATTGCAAGAGCAAAAGCCTAACACTGTAAGACACAATCGAAGCAATCAATCTACTCAAAGCCCCAAAATCAACTCTAGTGCATTAGGGCTTGTGAGAGGATCTCTTGTTTTCTTTTGTTGCTCTTATCGCTTGGATTGGCCTTTTTCTTTTTCATTCTTATTCTCAAGTGCTTTGTAAGAGAAGCAAGAGACACAAAGTGTGTGGTGGTCCTTGCGGGGTCTTAGTGACCCGTGAGATTAAGGAAGAAGGCTCACTCGGTCTAAGTGACCGTTTGAGAGAGGGAAAGGGTTGAAATAGACTCGGTCTTTGTGACCTCCTCAACGGGGACTAGGTTCTTTAGAACCGAACCTCGGTAAAACAAATCATTGTGTCTACTCGCCTTGATTCTCACTTGATTTGTTTTGCACTCTTTTCTCTCTCTAAACGTTTCCTTGCTAGTATTGATTTGAGCTTGCTCCCATACATTATCCGCATTCTTTGAGCAACTCTTAGCAAGAGAAACAATCTTTCGGACTTGAATTTAATTCTAACGCTAACCTCGGCCTTTAGTGTGTGTTTAAGTTTATAAATTTCGGGTCTCGCCTATTCACCCTCCCTCTAGGCGACTTTCAATCGGTATCAGAGCCAGTGCTTCATTAAGAGTCTAACCAACTCGAAGTGATGTCTGGAGATCACGCCAAGAGGGAGATCGTGACCGGCGAGAAGGCCACAGACTCGGGGAGGACTCTATCAAAAGAGTCCGACAACAAGTACAAAGAGGAATCCTCTTCCTCCATCAAGTCACATAGGAGAGGTGACAAGAAGAAGAAGAAGAAGATGAAGAAGGTGGTCTACTATGAGACCGACTCTTCAACACCCTCCACCTCCAGCACGGAGTTGTCCACTACTTCGAAGCGCCATGAGCGCAAGAAGTATAGTAAGATGCCCCTACGCTATCCCCGTATTTCAAAGCATGCTTCATTATTTTCCGTACCCCTAGGCAAACCACCATATTTTGATGGTGAAGATTATTGCATGCGGAGTGATAAAATAAGGCACCATCTAACCTCACTCCACAAAAGTATTTGGGATATTGTTGAGTTTGGAGCGCAGGCACCAAAGGTGGGGGATGAGGACTATGACTCGGACGAGGCTGCCCAAATTAGGCACTTTAACTCCCAAGCCACCTCTATACTCCTCGCCTTCTCGTGTCGAGAGGAGTATAATAAGGTGTAAGGGTTAAAGAACGCCAAAGAAATTTGGGACGTCCTCAAAACCGCGCACAAAGGGGACGAGATGACAAAAATCACCAAGCGGGAGACGATCGAGGGCGAGCTCAGTCGATTCGTCCTCAACACAAAGGAGAAGAGCTGCAAGCGATGTACAACTACCTCAAGACCATGGTGAACCAAGTGCGCAACCTCAGGAGCACCAAGTGGGATGACCATGAGATGGTCAAGGTTATTCTTAGATCGCTTATTTTTCGTAATCCCACTCAAGTGCAACTAATCCGTGGAGACCCTAGATATAAACAGATGTCTCCCGAGGAAGTAATTGGCAACTTTGTGAGCTTTGAACTTATGATCAAAGACTCCAAATATATTGTCAACTTGGAGCAAGGTGCCACCTCCACACCCGAGGTGCAACCCTTGCATTCAAAGCAACGGAAGATAAGGAGGAGTCTACACCAAGTAGGCTTCCATCGATGCCTCCAAGCTCGACAACGAGGAGATGGCACTCATCATCAAGAGCTTCCGCCAAATCCTCAAACAAAGGAGGGGGAAGGATTACAAACCCCGCTCCAAACGGATGTTCTACCATTGTGGTAAGTCCGGTCATTTCATAGCTAAATGTCCAATTTCTAGTAAAAGTGACAGGGACGAAGACAAAAAGGAAAAGAAAAAGAAGAAAAGGAGATACTACAAGAAGAAGGGCGACGATGCGCACATGTGCCGGGAATAGAACTCCGACGAGAGCTCCACCGACTCCTCCGACGAGGACGCCACCAACATCATCATCAACAAGGGACTCCTCTTCCCCAACGTCGGCCACAAGTGTCTCATGGCTAAGGACGGCAAGAAGAAGAAGAAGGTACACTCTAGAGCCACCCCAAATATACAACATCTAGTGATGAGGGTAGCTCTAGCGATAATGAAGATTATTTAATTTCTCTCTTTGCCAACCTTACCATGGACCAAAAGAAAAAATTAAATGAATTAATAGAAACCAATAATGAGAAGGATGGTCTCTTGGAAAGCCAAGAGGACTTCCTTGTTATAGAGAACAAAAAATTTGTTAAATTGAAAAATGCTTATGCTCTAGAAGTAAAAAAATGTGAAAATTTGACTAAGGAGCTAAGCATGTGCCATGGTTCAATTTCTTGTCTTAGAACTGAGAATGATAATTTAGTTTCTAAGATTGCAAAATTGAATGTTTGCAATGATTCTATTTCCTGTCTTAAAAATGAGAATGCTGAACTAAATGCTAAGGTAGTAGAATTAAATACTTGCAAACCCTCTACATCTAATGTTGATCATATTACTATTTGTACTAGATGTAGAGATGTTAACATTGAAGCTATGGATGATCATCTTGCCATGATTAAACAATAAAATGATCACATAGCTAAATTAACTGCTAAACTTGTCGAGCATGAACTAGAAAATGAAAAATTTAAATTTGCTCGTAGTATGCTTTATAATGGGAGACACCTTGGCATTAAGGATGGCATTGGATTCCAACAAGGGAACCAATCCAATGTCAAGCTTAATGCCCCTAAAAAATTATCTAACTTTGTGAAGGGCAAGGCTCCCATGGTTCAGGATAGTGAGGGTTACATTTTATATCCTACAAACTATCCTGAGCACAAGATTAGGAAATTCATGCTAGGAAACCTTATACTGTTTCTCATCATGCATTCATGAATAAAAATGAGGCTTCTAGCTCTAGGCATACCACTCATATTGAAATGCCTAAAAAGAAATTCCTACTACATCAAATGAGCATAACATTTCATTTAAGACTTTTGATGCTTCTTATGTTTTAACCAACAAATCAGGCAAAATAGTTGCCAAATATGTTGGGGGCAAACACAAGAATCCAAAGACTTGTGTTTGGGTACCCAAGGTGCTTGTTTCTAATGTTAAAGGACCTAATACCGTTTGGGTACCTAAGAACAAGACCTGAACTTGTTTTGTAGGTTTATGCATCCGGTGGATCAAGTTGGATAATCGATAGCGGGTACACAAACCACATGACAGGGGAGAAGAGAATGTTCTCCTCCTATGAGAAAATTGAAGATCCCTAAAGAGCTATCACATTCGGGGATGGAAATCAAGGTTTGGTCAAAGGTTTGGGTAAAATTGCTATATCTCATGACCATTCCATTTCCAATGTTTTTCTTGTAGATTCTTTAGACTACAATTTGCTTTCTGTTTCTCAATTGTGTAAAATGGGCTACAACTGTTTTTTTTACTGATATAGGTGTTACTGTCTTTAGAAGAAGTGATGATTCAGTAGCATTTAAGGGAGTGTTAGATGGTCAGCTATATTTAGTTGAATTTAATGATAATAAAGCTGAAATAGACACTTGTTTAATTGCTAAGACTAATATGGGTTGCTCTGGCATCGCTGACTTGCTCATGTTGGGATGAAGAATCTTCATAAGCTTCTAAAGGGAGAGCATATTTTAGGACTAACAAATGTTCATTTTGAGAAAGACGGGGTTTGTAGCGCATGCTAAGTAGGAAAGCAGGTTGGAGTCCATCATCCACACAAGAACATCATGACGACTGACAGGCCGCTCGAGTTACTCCAGATGGACCTATTCGTCCCGATCACTTACATAAGCATCGGCGAGAGTAAGTGCTGTCTAGTTATTGTGGATGATTATTCTCGCTTCACTTGGGTGTTCTTTTTGTAGGAAAAATCACAAACCCAAGACACATTAAAAGGATTCTTGAGACGGGCTCAAACTGAGTTCGGATTGAGAATCAAAAATATTAGAAGCGACAATGGGACGGAGTTCAAGAACTCACAAATCGAAGGATTTCTTAAAGAGGAGGGCATCAAGCATGAGTTCTCTTCTCCCTACACACCTCAACAAAATGGTGTAGTGGAGAGGAAGAATAGAACTTTACTGGACATGGCAAGAACCATGCTTGATGAGTACAAGACACGAGACCGGTTTTGGGTGGAGGCGATTAACACCGCCTGCTACTCCATCAACCGGTTATACCTTCACTGAATACTCAAGAAGACATCATATGAACTCCTCACTGGTAAAAAGCCCAATGTTTCATATTTTAGAGTCTTTGGGAGCAAATGCTTTATTCTTATCAAGAGAGGTATAAAATCTAAATTTGCTCCTAAAGATGTAGACGGTTTTTTACTTGGTTATGATTCAAACACAAGGGCATATAGAGTCTTTAACAAGTCCACTGGACTAGTTGAAGTTTCTTGTGACATTGTGTTTGATGAGACTAATGGCTCCCAAGTGGAGCAAGTTGATTGTTGGTGACTTGTTCTCAAATGCTATGAATCAAGAACAAGACAACATAAAATGTTAAATATTAACGCCCTTCGTCCTTCGAAACATTATTTCCCTTAGGATATAATGATCTTCAGACGAAGGTCATGAAGGACATACCTTCGAACATCGAAGGTAAGATGGTAATAGAAGAAGCGTGTAAAATACTAAAGATAACATAAACAATCATATAGCATTATAAATTCATCTCCTTTATGTTATCATGAGAAAATAAGAACAATATTGAATTACATTCGGTACCTTCGACTTGATAGGCAGCAAAGGTACGAGCGTGATGCAAAAGCAAATGCCAAGTCAGCGTGAACAGTACGGGGGTACTGTTCATCTATTTATAGGCATGGGACGCAGCCCACATGAAATTACATTCATGTCCTTTACATTTGCTAATGAATATAAGGTAACTCATCGGGGTCTAAATAGCCTTTTCCCCTTTAAGCCGGTTCCCTTTCCTGCTGTCATGTCGAAGCTCCCTTGCGCGTAGCTTCGGTGCTGCATCAATCTTCGTATTGTTCATGCTTCTCCCACTGTGATTCTGATTCGAATCCGAAGGTGCCTGTTCATGCATTACAATTCCAGAAACATTGTTAAATCATGTTTTTGAGGACCTTCGGAAGACGAAGGCCTTCAACAGTAGCCCCTCGCAAGGTTAATTTGTTAGAATAACGAATTCTGATTGCGATATGGACGAAGGCCCTAAGCCGAAGATCCAAAAAACACCTTCCCTTTGCTAGAATAGCAACAGTCAATGACAGACGGGGCCCCCCAACTTGGAGCGCGCTGGGCATATAAGTAAGAACTCACCCCGAGCACATTTGGTATGTTACTTGCCGCCTGCTTTGCTTGCTTTATTTCTTAGCTCTTGCTTACCAACAGTTGCTTAGTTTCTTAGATTTTCTAAGCTTCGGTTCTAAGGACACATTTTCGCCATTTCCGAAGTAGAGATGTCTCAAGAGAAAAAAGTTGCTGCTGAGTCGAAGCTGAGCGAGGAAGAGAAGCTCCTTGAGGAGAAGACTGCTGGATTTATTGAGTCAATTCCAAAAACAAACACAGAGAAGATAACTAAAGAAATATTAGAAGGCTTGTCTGAAGATATTGATGATAGCGATAGCTATGATGTGGAGAGTGGAGGCAAAGACTCGAAAGATCGTCCTTGGCGACCAAGTCATACAGTCTTCAGAAAATCAACTATCAAACAGAGTCATCTTGATAATATGAAAGGAAGGTACTTTCGAGATATTTCTATTGTGAGGGCTGACGTAGACAGAGCCGCTCCTGCTCCTGAAGAAGACGAAGTTTGTTGGGGACTTGTTCTCAAATGCTATGAATTAAGAACAAGGCAACACAGAAAAGGTTAATGGTTAATGTCCTTCGTCCTTCAAAGCATTATCTCCCTTAGTATATAATGATCTTTAGACGAAGGTCATGAATGACATACCTTCATCATTATAGTTTATATATTGACGAGAGGAGAAGCATATGAGACATGAAGAATAACACAAATGATCATATGATATTATTAATACTTTTTCATTATATTATTATGAACGAACATGAACAATATTGAATTACATTCATACCTTCGGCTCAACAGAAGGCAAAAAGTCCAAGCGTAACGCGCAAGCAAATACAAATCAGCGTGAACAGTACATGGGTACTGTTCATCTATTTATAGGCACAGGGCACAACCTGTAAGAAATTACATTCATGCCCTTTACAAATGCTTACAATCACAATACAAGCTATTACGGGTCGATTAGTCATTTCATCTCTAAGTCGGTTCACTCCTTCGTCTTGGGACATGTGACTATGCCGAAACTTTATAAATGATAGCTTCGACACTGCTTTTTGAGAGGATCTGCCAAAGGTGCTTCTTCTTACAGGATCTTCGGCGACGAAGCATACCCCCAACAGTAGCCCCTTCGTGGTGCTAGATCGTTTGTCGTAACGAGCTTGATCCGTGAAAAAGTCTCCTAGGCTTCGGAGAGCCGAAGATCCGAAAAACACCTTCCCTGAGCTCGTTGCCGAGAAAAGATCACAAAATTTCGAGCACGAGATGGTCCCACCATGCGGCGGGTAAACGCGTCCTGACGATTCACCTTCTCGGGTTTTGTGGCCAACCACTCAGTGAGTGCGGGCGACTGTTCGTCCGGTGCGGAAGACTTGACTATTCACCTCCTCACCTGCGGCACTATATAAACAAATGGGTAGGTGTGAAGTTACCACAACATTCATTGCTATTGCCCTGTTTTGCTGCCAAAAATTTGATCATAGCCGAAGCTTGTTCATCGCACTCAACCGAAGCACCACTGTTCACTTTGCTTCATCACAAGAGAAAGAGCTTCGGAAAAATTTTAAAAAAGTCAGCAATTTCATAAAAAATTGTGGAAAATTCATCATCATATGGCAAGAGTTCATTCTACAGCTAGGGTTATACGTGACGGAGAGGAAGCCGAAGCTGCTGAAACCGCTCCGATTTCTGAAGTGATGAAACGGTCAGGGTTGGCAGTGCCGGAAGAAGCTTCTGAAGGTACCCCTGCTGCCGAAGCTGAGCAGATTGATGTTGAAGAAGGTGAAACTGAAGATGAGTACAACGCCATGCCATCTAAACCTAGCCACCTAGAGTTTGGAAAGTCTACTATTACCGAAGATGATATGCCTAAGTTGATGAAGCTCGGTTATATCAGTGAATCCAAGAGGAAGCTAGTTCATTTTGGTGGAGGGGAAATTACTCTGAAGCCAGAAAATAATGAAGTGGTAGTCTTTAAAAGCTTCTTTAAAGCAGGATTGATATTTCCTTTGCATGAGATGATTGCGGATGTGTTGGAGAAGTTTGGGATTTATCTTCATCAGCTAACTCCTAACGCCATTGTTAGGCTTAGCGTTTACATTTGGGCTCTCCGAAGCCAGGGGGCGGAACCGCTTGCCGAAGGTTTCTGCCGGGCACATGAACTTCATTATCAGATAAAGGCTAGAGAGGATGGGCTACACGAGAATTTCGGCTGCTACAATTTTGCTTATCGCAAAGATGCGAGGTCTCCAGTTATTAGCTATCGTACCAAATGGCCCACTGGCTGGAAGACCGAGTGGTTTTATGTTAAGGTTGACGAGAAGAAGGAGAAGCTAGTTCAGAGCCCATTGGAGTTAGTCTTTGGAGAGACTAAGCCTCAATACAACATGTTGCCGGAATCACCATGCCAAATTGCCTTGGGCGAATTTTGAGTTGTTTCAGAGCACATTGGCACCAGGGACTTGGTGCACGAATTCTTAGCTTTTAGAGTATTCCCGACTTTGAAAGAATGGGTTATGCCGAAGCTTAAAAGGGAAAAGAAAAAGAAAGAACTTGTTCGGCTGCCTTATTATTTTAAATTCAAGAAACACTTCAAAGAACCTTGCCAAGAGTGGTTAGACACGATTGAAGTTATGTGCAATGAGATCCTTAGCAACTATTTAAAAAAGAAGATCAACTAATGACTGAAGCCTTCGGCACTCGACTGAAGCGAAGGTTGAACCGGATTTTGGATGCGCTGAATTTTGAGTATCCTGACTATGAGCGATTGGACAGAGGGGCCAAAGGGCAAAAAAGAAAAAGAGTTGTTAGTGTTTTGAATAGAGAAGCTGCTAAATTGGTGAAGAAAGATGAAGAAATTTTGAAGAAAAGAAAGTTGAGCCCTGAGCCAAAGATGGCTGCTTCGAAGGAAAGAAAGGCTGCTGCTCCGAAACCAAAAACGACTGATGTAGAGGAAGAGGCTCCTTCAACGCCTTCTGCTGCTGTTGTTGAAGAAATTTTAAAGGTAATGACTGAATCTTTGCCTGTCAAGCTAAGTCCACTAGAGCCATATTTGGCGAAGCTTTTTCAGAAGGAAAAGGAGCCTTCGGCAGCGAAGAAGCCTGCTGAGCCGAAGAAACGAAGAATCATTCATGTGGTTGAAGTTATCGAACAGACACCGCCGGTGGCCTCGGCATCAAAGATACCTGCCGTGGAGAGCACTGCTGCTACCGAAGCCGTAGCCATTGAAGCTGAAAGTGAAGCTGACACTGCAGAAGCTGAGGCCGCCGAAGATACAAATTTAGAAACCACACTTGCTGATATTGATAACATGCTTCTGAATGAGCCCACGGAAGAAGCTGCTAGAGTTGCTGAAGAAACTGTGGCCATAGCGCCTGGGAAAGGAAAAGAGAAAGCCGAAGATATATGGGAAGAAGAAGACTTCAATTTTCAGGACATACTTGGGCAAGAATTGTCAAAGGCTGAAAAAGAAGAGTTGAAGGAATATGCCATATCTTGCGGGTACAGACCCGGGGCGCTGCTCTTTGGGGGAGTTAACGAGAAGAATCTGGGATGCCTTCGGGACTGCACTGGGGCAAAAGTTGTCGGCACTCTATCAAAAAGTATTGGCCTTCCGAAGGTTGAAGCAGACCTCAGTAGGTACCGGCGGCAGCATATCGCTGGTAGTCTATTCTATGCCAACTTTAAGGTAAAATTCTTAACTTTTTATTGTTTTGTTGTGAAGATGTTATCTGATGAAGGTTATTTTGTCAGAGCTTACTGCTGAGCAAAGTCCTGAGGATGCAACAAGACCTCGAGGACAAAAATAATGAAATTATAATTGAGGGCCTAGAGAAGAAGATAAAAGACCATGAAGCTACTCTAGAAAAGAAAGACTTCGCACTTCGAACTATGGAAGATTCATTGGCAGAAGCCCAGGCCAAAATTGCTAGATTGAATAATGAACTCTCCATGGAAAAGAAAAATTTCGAAGCCAAACTTGAAGCTAAAGCCGAGAAAAACTCAAATTTGCGGAAATCATTGAAAGAACTTCAAGAAAAATGCGTGGACTTCAGCAACCGGTGCCTACAGCGGCTAAAACAAGTTTTTAACTCGGTTGGAGCCGGTGCTGAGAAATTTAGCCCTTCGGTTGAGAACCTGCCGGAGACCTTCGAACATATTGAGAGCGAAGTTGACGCACTTGACGAAGTCATAGGTGGACATGGCGATTTCTGCGCTCTGGTAGCTTCTCGGGGCACCACCGTTGCCTTCATGAAATCTGGCTGTGAACATGGAAAAATTGTCAACAGACCGAATTTTAGCTTATCTCCGGTAGATTTAATTGATATCCCTAGCCTAGCTCGGAGTATAGGGAACAGATTCATAACTCAAATTTGGGTAAAAGGCGGACGGAAAATGGCTGGCGACGAAGCTCGAAGCCACCTTAAGCCGGTAAAAATTTATGCCCGTTATTTTACCTTCTCTTCGAAGTCTGCACTTCCCTCATACTGTTTTAATATGTATAGGATGATGATGCTGAAGAAACATGAGCCGAAGCTTGACTGGTGGCCGAAGCTCAGATGGTCCGAAGCTGAATGATGTCAAAGCTGAAAAACGTTGCTAGAAAAATTCTAGAAGAAAAATCTTATAATATCATTGTAAAAAATCTTTGTAAATTAAGAATCAGATACTAATTCTGTAAATTTGTGTATACTTTGTAATATATCTTTACCTTTTTGTGCATGTATGAAACTGCTTTGCTGTGGACGAAACTAGCATTTTTTGAGCTGAGGGCGAAAAACACCTTCCCTTCTTTTCGTACACAACGAAGCATAAAACTGCTTCTTTTTCTATTTTCCGAAGTCTTATCTTTAGAGCCAAAGCACCCACCTATGTTATGATGATGATGATCCTATGTATGTCTAGATGAATGTTTATGAATGCAAATATATGATGTAATGTGTCGTGCAAATGAATGTCCAAACACACGCATACGAAGCCACAACCATAGCCTTCATTCCCTTGGGAATGACCAAAGTCTCTTTGCCGTTTATTTTTCGGCTTCACCGCTTATTTTTCGGTGTATCAGCGCTGACTTTTCGCTATAAGTTCTGCATCCCCTTGGGAACGTATTTTGAACTTCTTCGCCTTCTATTTCGGCGGTATCGTGTTGACTTTTCGCGCTTTGCCTTATATTTCGGTGGTATTAGCGTTGACTTTTCGCTGTAAGCTCTGTATTCCCTTGGGAACGACTTTTGAGCAGAAAACTTACACTGCGCTCCCTTAGGAACGACTTTTTTAGCTTCGTCGTGCTCTGCATCCCCTTAGGGACGATTTTCGAGCTTCTCCCTGTTTTTTCCTTTCTCCCTGCACTCGATGGTGCATGCTCAGTTTTTACATTTACATATTTGGGGGATTTTGCTCTCGTAGAGCTGAATAAGAAAAGGAGAAATTACATGCTATGGCCCCATTAAAAACCTTTCTCCCCCTTTGAAAAGGAAAATGGTACCATAAGAAAAAGATTATATCAAGCTAAACATAATATCGCTGAAGCTCATCCGCATTCTAAGATCTAGGAATGTCATTGCTGTCCATATCCTTCAATCTGTAAGAACCGGGTCTTGACGAAGATACTACCAGAAAAGGTCCTTCCCACTTGAGCTGTAACTTGCCCACTGTATCTGGGTTGGCCACTCTCCGAAGTACCAAATGTCATGGTTTAATACTCTTTAGCCGAACTTTTCTGTCACGCCATTTTATTGTTTTGGCTTGGTATTTATTGATATTTTCCACGGCCTGAAGCCTAATCCCTTCTATAGCATCTTTTGCCACAGAATAATCAGCTTCGTCTTCTGTCGAAGCCACTGTTCTTATTGATCCTGCCTTAGCCTCTTCTGGGGTGATTGCTTCGTCACCAAACAATAGTTTGAATGGTGTAAAACCTGTTGACCTTGATATTGTTGTGTTGTGGCTCCACACCACTTTGATCAATTCTTCTGGCCACTTTCATCTAGGCTGATTGAAAATTAGCTTCATTATTCCTGTCATTATAATGCCATTGGCTCTTTCAACAAGTCCATTTGACTCCGGATGTCTGACCGATGCGAAATGAATCTTCGTGCCAATTTGTTCACAGAATTCCTTGAAAGCTTCAGCATCGAACTGCGTTCCATTGTCTACAGTAATAGCCTTTGGTACTTCAAAACAACAAACAATGTTAAAGAATTTCTAGATAGTGACCGAAGTTATTGTTGCCAAGGGCTTCGCCTCAATCCATTTTGAAAAATACTCTACCGCCACCACAACATATTTTAGATTTCCTTGTGCTGGTGGAAGTGGGCCTAGCAAATCGAGGCCCCACCTTTGCAACGGCCAAGTGGGCTGTATCAATTGAGTGAGGGATGAAGGTTGCTTCTGGTCTCTTGCACATTTTTGACAGCCTTCGCATTTTTGGACTAATTCTGCTGCATCCGAAGCTGCCTTCGGCCAATAAAATACTTGCCGAAAAACTTTTCCCAACAATGACCTAGATCCAATATGAGATCCACATAGACCTGCATGTATCTCTTTCATTAATTCTACACCTTCAGTTCTTGATAAACACTTAAGGAGTGGTGAACAAACCCCATGTTTATACAATTCCCCTTCTATTAACATGTATGGTCTTGTTCTTGCCTCTATTCTCTTGTTATAAGCTTCGTCACTTGAAAGACAATTGCCTTGGAGGAAAGATATTATTTCAGTTCTCGAGTCTTCACTGTGTACTGGAGAAATAGTAAGCACTGCTCTCTCCATGAGCTCAACTGAAGGTGTTTTTATTGTTTCAAAAAATACTTCGAAGGGTAGTGGGAGCCCCTGAACCGCTGATTTGGCTAGCAAATCTGCATGCTCATTTTGACCTCTTGGAATATTCTTGACGGAAAATCCTTCGAAGGAAGCTTCCAGCCTTCGAACTGCATCCAGATATTTCTCAAGCTTCGGATCTCGTGCCTTGCTGCTTTTATCCACATGGCCAGCAATAACTTGAGAATCGGTCTTTAGGATGGCCCTTCTTATTCCCATTGCCCTTAGTTTCTGAAGCCCTAATAGAAGTGCTTCATACTCAGCAACATTATTTGTGCAACTGAAATCCAATTTTACTGCATAACATGTTTTGACCTTCGAAGGTGCAACTAGGACCGCAGCTGCTCCTGCACCGAAAGCTCCCCAAGAACCATCACAAAACACTGTCCAAGCTTCGGCATCTTTACTTGTCCCTTCTTCGTGAGCCCCTGACGTCCAATCAGCGATAAAATCTGCTAGCGCTTGAGATTGAATTGTAGATCTGTGCACGTAGTCAATAGTGAATTCATTAAGCTCCGCAACCCATTTGCCAATCCTTCCAGTAGCTTCTCTATTCCTCATGATATCCTTCAGGGGTTGTGATGAAGGAACAATTATGTGATATGCTTGAAAATAATGCCGAAGCTTCCTGGATGCCATTAACACAACATACAACACATTTTCCAATTCTGTATAGTTTTTCTTTGATAAACTCAAAACTTCAGAGACAAAGTATACTGGGACTTGTTTTTTAACTTGTCCTTTGAGCTTCTCTTGTACAAGTGTCGCACTCACTGCAGAGTGTGAAGCTGCCACATACAATAACAATGGAGCCCCTGGCACGAGTGGAGTTAATGTTGTTAAATCGATCAGATATTGCTTCAGCTCTTCGAAAGCTTTTTGTTGAATTGGGCCCCATTGAAAAACTTCAGCTGACTTTAGTACTTCAAAGAATGGTAAATTTCTTTCTGTTGATCTAGATATAAATCGATTCAAAGATGCTAGCCTTCCTGTCAACCGTTGGGCCCCCTTTTTTGTGCTTGGTGGCTCCATTCGAAGGATAGCTTCGATCTTGCTTGGGTTGGCTTCGATCCCCTTCGTTGAAACTAAGCAGCCAAGGAACTTGCCCTTCTTTACTCTGAAGACACATTTTTTCTAGATTTAATTTCAGACCGGCTTGCCTAAAATTAGCATATGTTTCCTGCAGATCAGTGATGTGGTTTTCTTGCTTCGTGCTCTTCACTATAATATCATCAACATATGTTAGCACATTTCTGCCTATCTGAGAGTGAAGGACCTTGGCTGTCATCCTACTGAAACATCCTTTGAGCCCCTCAGGCATCCGAAGATAACAATATGTACCACTGGGGGTTATGAAGCTGGTCTTTGGTTCATCTTCCTTCTTCATCCAGATTTGGTGATAGCCTGAATAACAATCTAGCAGACTCATGAGCTCTGACGAAGCTGCTGCATCCACTAGAGAGTCTATTCTTGGTAATGGGAACTCATCCTTTGGACAAGTTTTGTTCAGATCAATAAAATCAATGCACATTCTCCATTTGCCATTGGCCTTTTTTACCATAACAGTGTTGGCTAGCCACTCTGGGTATTTCACTTCTCTGATGACACCAGCACTGAGAAGTCTTTTTACTTTGTTTCGAGCACCTTTGGCTTTATCATCAGACATTTTCCAAAGCTTTTGTTTCCTGGGTCAGAAGGATGGATCAACATTGAGTGAATGTTCAATGACGTCCCTGTTGACACCATAGAGATCGTTGGCTGACCATGCAAAAACATCTTTGTTGTTGAATAAAAACCTTATCAAGGTTTTCTCCTGCTCTTCAGATAATTGGGATCCCAACAATACCTTCTGCTCTGCTATGTCTTCACACAGAAGCATGGGCTTCGGTTGATCAGCTGAAGCAGCCTTCTCTCTTCTATACTTATACTGTTCACAAGCTTCGGCTTCATCTATATTGTGGATTGCTTTTGAGTCTGTCCAATTTCCTTCAGCCTTTCTAGCAGCTTCCTGACTTCCATGAATAGCAATGGGCCCTTGATCCGAAGGTATCTTCATGCATAAATATGCTGGATGAAGAATTGCTTCGAATGCATTGAGTGTTCCACGACCAATGATTGCATTGTAAGGATATTCCATGTCAACGATATCAAACACAACCTGTTCAGTTCTTGTATTGTGGACAAATCCGAAAGTCACTGGCATTGTGATCTTGCCAAGTGCTACAATCTGCCTTCCTCCAAAACCACAAAGAGGGTGTGTGGCATCATGGATCGTATCCTCTGGCTCTTGCATCTGTCTGAAGGCCTTAGCAAATATGATATCCGCTGCACTGCCTGTATCGACCAAAACATTGTGGACTAGAAATCCCTTGATGACACAAGATATGACCATAGCATCATTGTGAGGGTAATCCTTGAGCTGAAGGTCCTCTTGGGAGAAGGTAATTGGGATGTGAGACCATTTTGACTTGATGAAGGGTCCCTGCACCCCAACATGCTGCACCCTTCTCTGTGCTTCCTTCTTCTGCTTCTTGTTAGCCGGCTCTGAACTTGAGCCGCCTGTTATCGGGAACACAAGCTTCGTAGCCTAAGGTGCTTCAGCTTGGTTGTTGAACGAAGCCATCAGCTCAACAGTGGAAGTGAGTTCACCGGAGGTGGGCGCCAATGTTGGGGACTTGTTCTCAAATGCTATGAATTAAGAATAAGGCAACACAGAAAAGGTTAATGGTTAATGTCCTTCGTCCTTCGAAGCATTATCTCCCTCAAGATATAATGATCTTTAGACGAAGGTCATGAAGGACGTACCTTCATCATCATAGTATATATATATTGACGAGACGAGAAGCATATGAGACATGAAGAATAACACAAATGATCATATGATATTATTAATACTTTTTCATTATATTATTATGAACGAACATGAACAATATTGAATTACATTCATACCTTCGGCTCAATAGAAGGCAAAAAGTCCAAGCGTAACGCGCAAGCAAATACAAATCAGCATGAACAGTACAGGGGTACTGTTCATCTATTTATAGGCATAGGGCACAGCCTGTAAGAAATTACATTCATGCCCTTTACAAATGCTTACAATCACAATACAAGCTATTACGGGTCGATTAGTCATTTCATCTCTAAGTCAGTTCACTCCTTCGTCTTGGAACATGTGACTATGCCGAAACTTTATAAATGATAGCTTCGACACTGCTTTTTGAGAGGATCTGCCGAAGGTGCTTCTTCTTACAGGATCTTCAGCGACGAAGCATACCCCCAACAAAGTTGTAATCTACTGAAGTTTCTGCAAAGCTGGACTTTGGTTCCCATTAAGCAGATTTGTGGTTGAAGTTTTAAAGATATATCAGATTTTCCTTCACCAGATCACTCCTGAAGCTATTATCATTTATCAGAATGGGGATCTTCATGTGGGCTATGAGGAGTCAAGGTCTAGAGCCAAGCGCAAGATGTTTTTGAAGTATGCACGAGCTTTCATATGAGACGAAGCCTTGGGGAAAGGAACAATATCGTAACAACTTTGGGTGCTACAGCTTTGTTGCTCGCTCTGGCGCAAGCTACCCAGTGCCAACGTTCTGGAAGAGGTGGCCTGGGGCCTGGATGGAAGAATGGTTTTACGTGAAAAATGATTTGAAAGCAAGAGAAGATATTAAAGAAATCATCATGCGACCCATCTGGTCACGCTTCGGCCTCCGGAAACCGAAGGTAGAAAATGATGAGGCAGCCGAAGCATGCCAAAGGGCCTTCAGTACAGTTTGTTCTTTTATCGGGACAAGAGATTTGGTTCAAGAACATATAGCCTACAGGATATGGCCACTGATAGACAGCTGGGAAATGCCAAAGGAAACCATCACTAACCCTAGCGAAGGTGGTTTGGTTCGATTGAAATATACTTTCAGATTTGGAGACCAATTTATCGAACCAGACGATGACTGGCTGAAGTGTGTTGAAAATACTAGTGATGAACTACTTGGAGCATACTCCAAGTCTGAAGATAATGCACTATCTGCGGCCTTCGGGAGCTGAAAAAAGAAAAAGCTAAATAGAGTTTTTGATGTTATCGGATTTGTGTACCCTGACTATCGCTACCCGCCGCGGGGGCCGAAAAGAAAGGGTGCAACTTCTGGGAAGGCTGCTGCTTTGGCTACCTCAAGCGAGCCCGCACCAAAGAGGAAAAGGTTGAAGGTCCTTACTCACCGACCGCGCTACATTGAACCGGCCATTGTGCCTGAATTTGGCGGTGAGACTTCTTCAGCTATTAAAGCCAAAGGACCTGCTCTTACGCAGAGGATTGAAATGCCGGCTGTAATGCCGAAGACTGACAAAATTGAAGAACCAAGAATCGAAGAGACGAAAACATTAGAAGTTCTAAGCCCTTCGGCAGGAGTGGAGGTGCCGAAGACACAAAAAGGTCTAGCAGCGACCCCCAAGAGAAAAAGGATGGCTAGTGTACTAGATGTGCTGGAGACAATAAAAGCTTCAAGCTCTGCTCTAGGGAAAATTGCCAAGGCTTCGAGGGCGCAGATTGAAACCGAGGCAAAGGTAACCGAAGCCGAAGCGACAATGAGCTAGGCGGATGCCGAAGCTGGGCCTTCAGAGCCCGTCAAGGAGAAATCCTCAGAAACTGGAGAAAAGGCAGCGGGAGAAGAAGCTATAAAACAGATTTTGCTTGAAAAAGCTGCCGCACCTACTCCCGAAGCGTCTTCCGAAGTCCTTGATTATATTATTCAACACGCTTCGAGAAAAAGATTATCTGAAGAAGAAATTTTTGAAGCTAAACACTATGCTCGAGAACTGAAGTACCCGAAAGGGGCCTTAGTGTTTAATGGCACAGATGAAGATGACTTCTTGTATTGCCTCCCAGAGAACAAAGAATTATCTGTCTGCCGGGAGACGACCAGAAGTATGGGGTTCCCGAAGCTTGAAGCTAGCCTCTGTGCCATGACGAAGGACGATCTTGCGGATAGCCTTGCATATAACAGACTGAAGGTATAAGAATTGTGTATTTGGAGGTTTATGAATTTTGAATTATTCTTTTGTTCTTATATTAACCCATTCATTTTTTTCATATAGGGTTTAATACTTAGCAATGCCTTAAGGGCACAAAAGAATGCCGAAGACAAGAGTTGCACTATTGCTCTCAATAACCTTCGAACAGAGGTTATCAAGCTGAGGAACGAAGCTTTGGAAAAAGACAAAATTCTACTTACATTGGTGGACAAAGTAAAGGAGGATGAAGCTAACTTCAAGGCTCAATCTGAAATCCAAAGGAATGAGATTGAAAACCTTCAAAAACAACTGGCCGAAGCCAAATTGAAATGCGCTATTACCGAAGCTGACCGAGATGCCAGTGAGTACTGGAAAAATTATTTTGAAAAAACAGTTGCAGTGCTTCGCTCATCGAAAGAAAGATGTTTTGAAAAATCTGTAGAATGCGTCAAAAAGATAAAAACTAGCTTCGCCAACATGGGCGCATACTCAAGCGAAGACAACTTCATAAGAGGCGACCCTGAGGGCGTAATTGAGTCGATCAGCAGCGAAGCCGAAGCTTTTGAAGAAATTCTAAGGGACCGTGGGGATGTCTGCGTGTTCTCTGGTGCGAGGGGAGTTGCAACTATTTTGGAGAAAGCAGGGTGCGATCATGTTAAAACTTTGGCCCAGGCCGAAGCTGCTTTGTCTATTGATGATACGAAGGACCCCTCGGCCGAAGCAAGCTTAATAGGTGGAAAATTTTTCACTGATATTTGGGAAAATGGCAGCCGAGGGATGGCACATGAAATAATGAAAAAGAC
Organism: Zea luxurians; assembly: GCA_029449295.1. Lineage (NCBI taxonomy): Eukaryota > Viridiplantae > Streptophyta > Magnoliopsida > Poales > Poaceae > Zea > Zea luxurians. The sequence continues at coordinate 16,101,872 of JAOPSE010000024.1, read as the reverse complement.
TGAAAAAGTCATTCATGACGCTCGAGAAGCAACAAAAGCAGCTGAAAAAGCTGCAGAACTTGAAAAACGTATAGGTATTACTTAATGGCTTTTAACTTTATTGCTTATTTTTATGATTTCGAACTAATTTATATCTTCTATTGCAGCTGAACTATCTCCTCCCCCAGAGCCCTTCGACCCACTGGCTGACCCAGAGACAAAGAAGACAGTAGAAATTTTTAATACGGCCGAAGCTATTGTGGACGAAGTTGTCACGAAATTATTAATCGAAGCTGCAGAAGAAGTCCTGAAGGAAGAAGAATAGCTATTTGTAAAAACATTGCTAGAATATTAATGTAACATTTGCTGGAACATGCTTGTAATATTTGGTGCTTCGTAGGTTTTGAATGTAATATATGAATGGTTTTGCAATTCATTTCTTTGCGATGCATGAAACTTTTATGTACATACCGTTTTTGAGCCTTTGGCGAAAAAACACCTTCCCTTCTTTTTATGCTTCGTAAAGAAGAGCTTCTATGCTTCGTAAAAAAATCCTCCAAGCGTCGCAAAAACATTAATGCTTTGTCAACAATAGATTTATTCCTCCACATCAGAGCTGATGAAGCTGTATTTCTTCAAAACTTATTTTGTGCCTTAGCACAATTTCATTTTTTCGAAGCATTTTCCGAAGGTCAACATTGTATCCCCTTCTTGTGCCATTGATGCAATATGATGTATGATGTTATGTTATGCGAAATGATGTGTTGATGTTATGTTATGCAAAATAATATTTATGCCGAAGACACACACTCACACCCCCATATTGGAATACACAATCTCTTTGCCGCTTATTTTTCGGCTTCACCGCTTATTTTTCGGTGTATCAGCGCTGACTTTTTGCTGTAAGTTCTGTATTCCCTTAGGAACGTCTTTTGAACTTCTTCGCCTTCTATTTTGGCGGTATTCGCGTTGACTTTTCGCGCTTTGCCTTATATTTCGGCGGTATTTGGCTCTGCATTCCCTTTGGAACGACTTTTGAGCAGAAAACTTACACTGCGCTCCCTTAGGAACGACTTTTTGTATCTTCGGCAAACTTACGCTGCATTCCTTAGAACGACTTTTGTGCTTTAGCGACTTTTTGGACTTCGTGAGTCTGTGGAGAAGATATATTTCGCTATGACAAGAACGAAGCTATTAGAGGAAATTGAAAATGACAAGAGAACTAGGTTTTCAATAATTGTTCCTTATTAAAAAAGAAAATGACAATGAATGTAAAAATTATTTCAGGGGTAGGATATCTTTCAATAGATATGCTTCGATTCTGGCACAGTACTGTTGACTGTGCGAGCTTCGGACTCCTCCCTGAAATCTCGCTGTTGAAGGGTCTGTTGACTCCCTTTTGGCTGCTGGCCTCGTGAATACAAAGGCTGTAGTGGTGGCGGAGGTGGAGGCTGTGGCCAAGATGCATGTGGCTGACTAGCCGAAGCAACAGACGCTGCAGGATGGTTACCCACATACTCTGGTATGTAGGGTGAGTGATACGAAGCAGTATGCATGACCTGGTTCGGCTGGTTCTGCTGAGCTGCAGCTTCTGCTATTTCCTTTTGTTTCTGAATGGTGACATGGCACAGCCTTGTAGTATGGCCCTTGTCCTCACCACAGAATAAGCAATAAATTTTTCTAGGCTGATCCCCAAACCTTCCGCCGAAGCCCCTGGCGCCTCTGCCTCTTGGAGCTGGCAGTCGAAAAGAGCTTTGTTGCTGCCCCGAAGCGTGCGAGGAATACTGTGGCCTCTGTTGTTGACTTCCTCTGTCGTCACTCTGGATGGAGTGAATTGACCTGACATGTCTTGGGTGGATTCTTCCTCCGAAGCCCTTGGTCATCTCAGAGAACCTGTAGGCTTCCTCTCTTCTTTGGCGAAAGTCATTGTCAGCCCGAATGTATTCATCCATCTTTTGAAGCAGCTTCTCCAAAGTCTGTGGAGGCTTTCTAGCGAAATACTAGGCAGTAGGTCCTGGATGAAACCCTTTAATCATGGCCTCAATGACAATTTCATTGGGCACTGTAGGCGCTTGTGCCCTCAGGCGCAAGAACCTTCAGACGTATGCTTGAAGATACTCCTCATGATCTTGTGTACATTGAAAGAGAGCCTGAGCTGTGACTGGCTTCGTCTGAAAGCCCTGGAAACTTGTCACCAGCATATCCTTAAGCTTCTTCCATGAAGTAATAGTTCCTGGCCGAAGGGAAGAATACCACGTTTGAGCCACATTCTTAACTTCCATGACGAAGGACTTGGCCATGACAGCTGCATTGCCTCCGTATGAAGATATAGTTTCTTCATAACTCATCAAAAACTGCTTCGGATCTGAATGTCCATCATACATGGGGAGTTGAGGTGGCTTGTATGATGTAGGCCATGGGATAGCTTGTAGTTCTGCTGCCAAGGGAGAAGCATCGTCAAAGGTAAAGGTATCATGATTAAAATCATCATACCATCCGTCCTCGTTGAAGAAGCCTTCTTGGTGAAGCTCCCTATGTTGGGGCCTTCGCTCTTGTTCGTCTTGGGCAAGATGGCGTACTTCTTCAGTGGCTTCATCAATCTGCCTTTGAAGATCGGCTAGTCGAGCCATCTTCTCCTTCCTTTGTACTTGTTGATGAAGCATCTCCATGTTTCTGATTTCTTAGTCCAACTCCTCCTCCTGGAGTGTTGGACTAGTGGCCTTCCTCTTCTGGCTTCGGGCCTCTCGAAGAGAAAGGGTCTCCTGGTTTGGGTCCAGTGGCTGCAGAGCGGCAACCCCTATCGCTGAAGCTTTCTTCGGTGGCATGACGAAGGTCAGTGCTTGCCAAAGGTGGTCGAAAAGGATTCACTGGAGGTGGGTGCCAATGTTGGTGACTTGTTCTCAAATGCTATGAATCAAGAACAAGGCAACATAAAATGTTAAATATTAACGCCCTTCGTCCTTCGAAACATTATTTCCCTTAGGATATAATGATCTTCAGACGAAGGTCATGAAGGACATACCTTCGAACATCAAAGGTAAGATGGTAATAGAAGAAGCGTGTAAAATACTAAAATAAACAATCATATAGCATTATAAATTCATCTCCATTATGTTATCATGAGAAAATAAGAACAATATTGAATTACATTCGGTACCTTCGACTTGATAGGCAGCAAAGGTACGAGCGTGATGCAAAAGCAAATGCCAAGTCAGCGTGAACAGTACGGGGGTACTGTTCATCTATTTATAGGCATGGGACGCAGCCCACGTGAAATTACATTCATGTCCTTTACATTTGCTAATGAATATAAGGTAACTCATCGGGGTCTAAATAGCCCTTTCCCCTTTAAGTTGGTTCCCTTTCCTGTTGTCATGCCGAAGCTCCCTTGCGCGTAGCTTCGACGCTGCATCAATCTTCGTATTGTTCATGCTTCTCCCACTGTGATTCTGATTCGAATCCGAAGGTGCCTGTTCATGCATTACAACTCCAGAAACATTGTTAAATCATGTTTTTTAGGACCTTCGGAAGACGAAGGCCCCCAACATTGATCTTGATGAATTAGATGATGAAGAAGCTCCGTGCATCGCGCTAAGGAACATGTCCATTGGGGATGTGTGTCCTAAGGAATCCGAAGAGCCTCCACAAGCACAAGATCAGCCGTCATCTTCCATGCAAGCATCACCACCCACCCAAAATGAGGATCAGGGTCAAGATGATGAAGATGAAGATCAAGAGGATGAGCCACCTCAAGAGGAGAACAATGATCAAGGGGGAGATGAAGATAATGAAGACAAGGAAGATGATCAAGAAACTTAGGGTCAAAGACCACCACACCCAAGAGTCCACCAAGCAATTCAAAAAGATCACCCCGTCAACTCCATTCTTGGTGATATACACATGGGGGTAACCACTAGATCTCGGGTTGCACATTTTTGTGAACATTACTCTTTTGTGTCCTCTATTGAGACATACAGGGTAGAGGATGCACTAAAAGATCCAGATTAGGTGGTGGCAACGCAAGAGGAGCTCAACAACTTCATGAGGAATGAGGTATGGCATCTAGTTCCATGTCCTAATCAAAATGTTGTAGGTACCAAGTGGGTATTCCACAACAAGCAAGATGAGCATGGTGTGGTGACAAGGAACAAAGCCCGACTTATGGCCAAAGGTTATTCACAAGTCAAAGGTTTGGACTTCGATGAAACTTATGCACCCGTAGCTAGGCTCGAATCAATTCGCATATTACTTGCCTATGCTACTTACCATGGCTTCAAGCTTTATCAAATGGACGTGAAGGGTGTCTTTCTCAATGGCCCTATCAAGGAAGAGGTCTATGTTGAGCAACCTCCCGGCTTTGAAGATAGTGAGTATCCTAACCATGTGTATAAACTCTCAAAGACGCTTTACGGGCTCAAGCAAGCCCCAAGAGCATGGTATGAATGCCTACGAGATTTTCTTATCACTAATGGCTTCAAAGTCGGTAAAGCTGATCCTACTCTTTTCACTAAAACAATTGCATAGGACTTGTTTATATGCCAAATTTATGTTGATGATATTATATTTGGGTCTACTAACAAGTCATCTTGTGAAGAGTTTAGTAGGATCATGATTAAAAAAATCGAGATGTCTATGATGGGGGAGTTGAAGTATTTTCTAGGATTTCAAATCAAATAACTCCAAGAAGGTACATTCATCAGCCAAACTAAGTACATTCAAGACATACTTAAGAAGTTTGGAATGAAGAATGGCAAACCCATCAAGACACCCATGGGAACTAATGGGCATCTCGACCTCAACATGGGAGGTAAATCCGTAGATCAAAAGGTATACTGGTCGATGATAGGATCTTTACTCTATCTATGTGCATCTCGATCGGATATTATGCTTTCAGTATGCATGTGTGCAAGGTTCTAGGCAAATCCTAAGGAAGTACACCTTAGCGACGTGAAAAGAATAATGAGATATTTAGTTTATACTCCTAAATTTGGGCTTTGGTACCCGAAGGGATCCACATTTGATTTAATTGGATATTTAGATGCTGATTATGCAGGGTGTAAAATTGATAGAAAGAGCACATTAGGGACTTGTCAGTTTTTGGGGAGATCCCTGGTGTCTCGGGCGTCAAAGAAACAAAACTCCGTAGCTCTTTCTACTGCCGAAGCCGAGTACATTGCCGCAGGCCATTGCTGTGCGCAATTACTTTGGATGAGGCAAACCCTTAGGGACTATGGCTACAAATTGAGCAAAGTCCCTCTCCTATGTGATAATGAGAGTGCAATCCACATGGTAGATAATCTCGTTGAACACAGCCGCACTAAGCACATAGATATTCGGTATCATTTTCTGAGAGATCACCAACAAAAGGGGGATATCGAAATTGCTTATGTTAATAACCACAATCAATTAGCCGATATCTTTACCAAGCCACTAGATGAGAAAACCTTTAGCAAACTTAGGAATGAGCTAAATATACTTGATTTTCGGAATTTTGACTGAAACATTGCACACATAGCTATTTCATATACCTTTGATTATATCTCTTTCATCTGGTACAATTGCGTATTTCTTATTCTTCTTGTGCCAAGGCTAAGACTAATGTGCTTTCAAGTGTATTCCTATACTTAGTCTTAGATTGAAAGGGAAATGGAATATTCGGCAAAGAAAAGGCTTCCACTCCAACTCTGACGGTATCATTTACCACTTGCCGATACTCCACAAACTCTCAATGGTATGATCCTTCACTTATATTTATGGTACCATGTGAGAGAAAGTATTAAGCCCCAAAAGGGGAGAAAATGCCAAAGGGCTCTCAAGTTCTCCGTTTTTGGCGATTAATGCCAAAGGGGGAGAAAGTATTAAGCCCAAAGCAAAAGGACCGCACCACCATTTTAAAAAAATTTCAATTATTATCTTCTTTGGTTTCAAGGATTCACAAATAAGTATTTCAATTGGTATTTGTGATCGCCCCAAAATGAATTTTCAAATGGTATGAATTTTTCGATTGGCATGAATTTACAATTGGTCTTTCAATTGGTATCTTTAAAAGTCAAATTGCAAAATTGGTATCTATTTCAAAAACCCTCTTGAAAGCTAAGATGAGAATTCATTCAGGGGGAGCTTTTATTTAGTCAAAGGAAAAGCATTTGAAAGAGGGGAGAAATTTCAAATCTGAAAAATGCTTCTTGCAATCCTGTTCTTGTTCTTATACCTTTGACTATTTGAAAAATTTGAAGTTGAAAATATTTTCCAAAAGATTTGCAAAAACAAACCAGTGGTGCAAATGTGGTCCAAAATGTTAAACAAAAGAAAAACCAATCCAAAAACATTTAGTGATACTTTCAATTGGTCTAACTTCTAGTAACCTATGCACATTCTTCATACAAGCTGGTTACATTTCTGCACTTTATATTTGCTTTGGTTTGTGTTGGCATCAATCACCAAAAAGGGGGAGATTGAAAGGGAAATTGGGTCAACCATTTCCTATAATTAATTTTGGTGGTTGACGACCAACACAAATACATGGACTAACTAGTTTGTCAAGAATTCATCTATTATAGGTGCATAAGGTTCAACACAAACCAAGAAAGAAATCAAGTTAGGGACACAATTTGTTTGGAGCAAAAAGGACTTGAGTGCGCTGGAAAATGGTGCACCAGACACTGTCCGGTGTGCCAGCCAGGCGCCCTCCGAACCAGCCACTCTCGGGTTTCTAGGATACGCACTCCGCTATATATCACCGTACTGTCCGGTGTGCCACTAGACTGTCCGGTGAGCCAGTGGAGCAATGGCTCCCTGCGCGCCAACGGCTCCCTGCGAAAAGCAACAGTGATGAACAGCGCCGCGCAGAAGTCAAAGCAGCAAAGTCAGAGGTCACCGGACTGTCCGATGTGGCTAGAAGACAAATGTCCCCAACGGTCAACTACTCCGAATCCTAATGGTTGCGCTGACGTGGCGTGCACCGGACAGTGCATAGTGACTGTCCGGTGGCGCACCGGACTGTCCGGTGCACCCATCGTCAGCAGAATTCAACCAACGGCTAGAAGTGGTTGGGAGGCTATAAATACCCCCAACCACCTCATTCACTCCCATCCAAGCCTTCTAAAATCTTCATTCATTGCAAGAGAAAAAGCCCAACACTCCAAGACACAATCAAAGCAATCAATCCACTCAAAGCCCCAAAATCAACTCTAGTACATTAGGGCTTGTGAGAGGATCTCTTGTGTTCTTTTGTTGCTCTTGTCGCTTGGATTGGCCTTTTTCTTTTTTATTCTTATTCTTAAGTGCTTTGTAAGCAAAGCAAGATACACCAAGTGTGTGGTGGTCCTTGCGGGGTCTTAGTGACCCGTGAGATTATTAAGGAAGAAGGCTCACTCGGTCTAAGTGACCGTTTGAGATAGGGAAAGGGTTGAAATAGACCCGGTCTTTGTGACCTCCTCAACGGGGACTAGGTTCTTTGGAACCGAACCTTAGTAAAATAAATCACCGTGTCTACTCGCCTTGATTCTCACTTGACTTGTTTTGCACTCTTTCCTCTCTCTAAACTTTTCCTTGCTAGTATTGATTTGAGTTTGCTCCCATACGTCATCTGCATTCTTTGAGCAACTCTTAGCAAGAGAAACAATCTTTCGGACTTGAATTTAATTCTAACGCTAACCCCGACCTTTAGTGTGTGTTTAAGTTTATAAATTTTAGGGTCTTGCCTATTCACCCCCCTCTAGGTGACTTCTAGTTTTCCTAGCCATTGTGGGTCTGCCTGCACTGCGACGCGTTGCCACTACACCGACCCGCCACCGTCACCCTAGGTACAACTTCTATTTCCGCAGCATGGTCATAGATTATATACATGTTTATATTAAACTATAACATCTATTTTCGTAGTGCACATGGATTAGGTTCTATATGTTAGAGGATGGAGGACCGTGAGTGGATGTATAGGGGCCGTGTACGAAGGAATGATGTCAACCCTGAATGGATTAGAAATATCAATGATTTTGTGGAACGGGCATATGGCGAAGCTGCTAAAGGAGCGAGTCTAGTCCCATGCCCGTGCAACAAATGTGCCAACCGAAAAAAAATCAAAGAAGTCCATGGTAGAACATATTTGGAAGAATGGATTTACGTCAGGCTATACTCGGTGGATCTTTCATGGTGAAGCGCATCGTACGAGAGAGGAGGTGCTAAGACAACACATCGAGTATTATGATGCCGATGCGGGGGTAGCGGATATGTTGAACGACTATCACGAGGCACAATACGTCGGAGGATATACAAATGACGAACCAGAGCTGACTGCAAAGGCGTTCTACGACATGTTTGACGTGGCATAGAAGCCCCGTCATGGCCACACAAAGGTTTCTCAACTGGATGCCATTGGGCGTGTAATGGCGTTCAAGTCGCAGTACAGCATGAGTCGAGACGCATTTCGATGGCTTGTTGACGGTTATTGGCAGCATACTTCTGGAGGATCACGTTCTGCCAAAGAGCATGTACGAGGCATAGAAACTCCTTCGTGCACTCAAGATGACGTATGAGCATATACATGCTTGTCCAAAGGGTTGCGTGCTATTTAGGAAAGAATACGCGAAGGCAAAGTATTGTCCGAAGTGTAAATTGTCTAGGTTCATGGAGGTAGACTCTGGTGATGGACATAAGAGGCAGCTCAACATCCCCTTGACAATCCTACGACACCTTCCATTCATACTGAGGATCCAACGTCTATACATGACCGAGGAATCCACGAAATAGATGACATGGCACAAAAATGGAAAATGATACAATCCTGACAAGATGGTGCACGCATCCGATGGTGAAGCATGGAAACACTTTGATGCCATTCACCGTGAGAAAGCCAAAGAGGCTCGTAATGAACGTGTTGCGCTGGTCAGATGGGTTCAATCCCTATGGAATGAGCGCTGCCCCGTACACATGTTGGCCCGTGTTTGTTATCCCAATCAATCTCCCCCTGGTGTGTGCTTTCAAATGCAGAATATATTTGTGTCGTTGATAATTTCCAGACACCTAAGGAATAAAATGGGTGTGTACATGGAGCCTTTGATCGATGAATTGGTACATGCTTGGGAGGAAGGGGTATGGACGTATGACCGAGCTACGAAGACAAACTTCAAAATGCATGTTTTGTACTAGTACTCCATGCATGACTTACCGGCGTATGGGCTATTCTGCGCCTGGTGTGTTCACAGTAAGTTCCCATGCCCAGTTTGCAAGGAAGCTCTTAGGTTCATTTGGTTGAAAAAGGGTGGCAAATATTCGTTGTTCGATAAACATCGACAATTTCTCCCTTTTGACCATCCATTCCGCCTAGACATCAAGAACTTTACGAAAGGTGTCATAGTGACAGACTACCCACCTGCAATGATGACTGGTATCAAAATTCGTCAACAGATAGATGGGCTCGTGGCCAATACAGAAGGTGGTTTTGTGGGATATGGTGAGCAACATATGTGGACACATAAGTCGGGCTTGACTCGGCTCCCCTATTATGACGACCTGCTCCTTCCACACAACACTGACGTGATGCACACTGAAAAGAATGTTGTTGAGGCACTTTGCGCAACAATTATGGACATTCCTGATAAGTCAAAGGATAACGTAAAGGCAAGAGTGGATCTGGCAGCGTTATGTGATAGACCAAACCAAGAGATGAAGCCACCTAGTGGTGGAAAGACATGGAGAAGGCCTAAGGCCGATTTCATCCTAAGTAGGGCCTAGAGGATGGAAGTACTTTAGTGGATCAAGATGTTGATGTTCCCTGATGGGTATGCTGCTAACCTAAGTAGGGGGTGAACTTATCTACTCTACGAGTCTTAGGGATGAAGAGTCATGACTTCCACATATGGATTGAATGGATTCTTCCTGCGATGGTTTGAGGCTATGTCTCTGAGCATGTCTGGCTAGCGCTTTCAGAGTTGAGCTATTTCTTCTGCCAGCTTTGTGCAAAAGAGTTATCTCGGACCATGGTTGCAGAGTTGGAAAGATTGGCACCCGTGTTACTGTGTAAGCTTGAGAAGATATTTCCACCCGGCTTCTTCAATCCAATGCAGCATTTGATTCTTCATCTCCCCTATGAGGCACGAATGGGGGGCCCATGGAGGGACGTTAGCGCTATCCAATCGAGAGATGTCTAAAGACTATTCGAAAGAAATGTAGAAATAAATGCAAAATTGAGGCTTCCATTGCATAGGCATACATTCTAGAGGAGGTGTCAAACTTCACAACAACTTACTACGGTGACAAACAGCCGAGCGTGCATAATCTACCCCCTCGTTATAATGATGGCGGCAATGAATCGAACCTCAGCATATTTCGAGGCCAACTCGGAAGCGCATGTGGTTCGACCACCAAGACCCTGACACATGAAGAGTGGCAACATATCATGCTACATGTATTGTCCAACCTTGAAGAAGTGACGCCATACATGGAACAATTTCTTCATGAATTCTGGCGTCGATCAAGGGACCCAACTCTACAGGAATATGATACTCTTCTTAGAAATGGTGCGAGAAATGGATTGCCCGATTTCATTTCCTGGTTCAAACGTAAGGTACATGCTTAGTTTGTCAAAGAGATCCATCTATGAACTCAATTTAGCGTCTTTTAACTTGCGAATACTTGCAGGGCCAAAGAGATCCGTCTATGAGTGTCGAGTTGAGGTAAGTAGCCAACAACTTTGCTTATAGTGTTGGATACTTATGTTTGTGTCCGAACATGTTGATAATGCTGTGAGAACTTGTTTGATTTATCGTGTTTGTGAGATATGTGATGTATATGTTATATCTGTGATAATTATGCGGTATCTGTGATGTATATGTGATATCTTTTGTTTGTTTGGATGGAATAGCAAAAACAAATTAAAAAGGTGTATACTTGTCACTTTGTCGAGTGTTAGGGCCATAGCACTCGGCAGAGAAGCAACACTTGGGCACCGGTAAGACTTCTTTGCCGAGTGTTGTGTCCCTGACACTCGGCAAAAGAAGCAAGCTTTGCCGAGTGCCTCCTAGAGCACTCTGCAGAAAAGCTGACAAAGGGCCTCGCTGGTAGACCCTTTGTCGAATGCAGGCTGGTAGACACTCGGCAAAGAGGTAACCTCTTTGCCGAGTGTATTAGGTGACACTCGGCAAAGGTACCGTCTCTGTTACCAGGTGTCGTGACGGCCACTTTTCTTTACCGAGTACCGAGTGGCACTCGGTAAAGACTTTGTTGAGTGCCTGATAAAAAGTACTCAACAAAGAAACTGTTGCCGATGTACTGTTCGCCGAGATCTCTTTGCCGAGTGTCACAGTCGGCAAAGACTTTGCCGAGTTTTTTCAGGCTTTGTCGAGTGCTTCAGGCACTCGGCAAAGCGCTCGATTCCGGTAGTCACTTAAGGAGCGTTTATTTGGATATCGAAAACAAATTGTTATCTTATGTAACGGGTGTGGCTGATGAATCATTTTTAGTGAATCCAAATTTGATGGAGCCAGAGGGTTTGAGCAAACCGTTTTAGTAAATCTGGAGCTCATATTGAGCTGCACCAAATATGCCCTCACACACTACGCCAAAAACGCTCAAAGGGGACGTGACCGTCTGTGACACTTTTAAAAATACGTCACTGATTTTTCGCATTGACAACTTTTTTAAAAACTGTATCACTAACGACTATGCATATGTGACATAAAAACGTGTCACTAGTGAAATATGGTAATAACTCAGTGACATATTTTATTTTACATGTCTCTAATGTGAATTGTTTATATATATATATATATATATATATATATATATATATATATATATATATATATATATATATATATATATATATACGCGTCACTAGCTTCAGACGTCAAATCTATTTACTAAAATGTATATATAAACATACCGCTGACTTTAGACGTTAGATCTATTTAGTGACATGTATTTAAATGCACGTCGGAAATACATACTCCCTCCATCCCAGTATATTAGGCATAACCACATTTACTTCAAAGACCAAGAAATGTATTTAATTCTCTCTATTCTACTGTCTCGATGTACGTGTGCCTAAAGAGAGCATACCCTATATTATGGGACAAGAACAAAAATGGTTACAACTTATATTATGGGACGGAGCAAGTATACATTAGTGATGTGTATTTATAAACATATCACTGGTTTCAGACGTCATATCCGTTTTAGTAATGTTTATTTAAATACAAATCACTAATATATATATATATATATATATATATATATATATATATATATATATATATATATATATATAAACATGTCACTACAAACTTCGCGGCGTAGTTAAAATTCGATTTTTTTTCAAATAATCTCAAATAAAAAACCACCAAAATAAAACTTGTAGGTCTTGAAAACTTATGAAACTTTGTAGTTGGCAACATTTTAATTTAAAATCATCTTGTCATAGAAAAATGCGTATGAAGCTTTCAAATTTGAAAATCAAATTTTGTAAATGACCTCGGATGATGAAACTACCAACATAAAAGTTGTAGATCTCAAAACGTTATGCAACTTTGTTGACAAGTTTTTCATTCGAATTCATTTAGTGCCCCAAATAACTAAATTACACTCGATTTGTTATAATATGTAGAGAATGAAAATGTAATATAGACACAAATGAATTGGATTAATAAGGTCATGCTTTAGGTGGAGGCTGAGGTTTCAAATCTCAAGTTGCACAGAGCTGCTAGGATGGGATTTTTTTTTGCCTAGGTAGTCTGTTAGTGACACATATTTATAAAATACGTCACTGTGGTGGTTCGGTCAGCGACATGTATTGATAAAAACACGTCACTAAAGTGGTTCGATGAGTGACACATATTTATAAAAACGAGTCACTAAAATGGTTCTATTAGTGACGTCTTTTTACGGGTCAATAAACATATTTAATTAGCGACATAAAATTTGAGACATGCACATCACTAATTAAGCTAAAAACGCGTCACTAATGGCATGTTTTTGACGTAGTGACAACCAATCACAACCGCCATACAAGTAGACCATCCTTTTATAATTTTATTAGCTATAGGTGGATCACAATTCAAATGTGATTCGTTTGAGACCTTAATTAATTTTAATTTAAAAATAAATAAAAATAAAGCCCGATATCGTCCTAATAAGAGCTGATTTTTAAGTTTGTATATTGTAAAATTTAAAGTCAATTACCATCCCTCCCTATGTGCAGGTGCGAAGGTATCGATTGATTGAAAATTGCATTTCCTCAGTCACTCCCTGTGTTTTGAGTGGACCAATTTGGTGGACCAGCAGTAGACAGCGAGGTCCCATTGGTCAGCGTCTCACGACCGGGGCCCGGGGCGCAGGCGGTGACCGGTAAGGGCCACGAGATCTCGATCCGATGGCGGCCACGGGCCATCGCTCGCGGCCCGATGCAGCTACAGGCGCTCACATGCTAGCGGCAGTTTTACCTGTGGATTGGTCGCTCTTGTTGCATTTTTCCGACGCGCTTCTCTCCTCTGTTCGAAGGTGTATTTATTTCTGATATTTGATGCTGCGGCCATCTCCAGTAGCCTGTATATCAGGCTGTATAAAGTACTATTTTACACTATAAATTATACTAAGTATAGTTTGAAATAGAGATGAGATAAAAAGTGAGATAGTTTATTGGAGATAGTCTTAGGACATGTACAACCCCATTTAATATTAAGTCTCTTGAGAGATCTTTAAAGAGTAAGTGAAAAAAATATAAGAGAAGATTCCGTTTCTTCACAACTATATATATATATATATATATATATATATATATATATATATATATATACTATATGTATTTAGAGCCCTGTGCTCTGTTTAGCTAGAGGAAGCCCCAGCCAAAATATGAACGCACCTGCATTCACGCCCACCGACTTTTCAGATTCTATATAAATACTGACGTGCTCCGCGATTAGCTCCTTTGCTCCCGGGATCAATTTCCATAACCGCAAAACCCCAACCTCGCCACGACTCCGGGATTCTCCGCCGACTCTTCCATCCCCGACGACTCCGCTCCCCTTTCCGACGACTCTTCCATCCCCTCGCCGCTTGCTGTCGATCCAGTCGCAATCGGCATTTGAGCGGCGCGTCCTCGGTGTCCCCAATCCCCGCTCCAATATTCCCGCCGCTGCGTCAGGAGACCGGAGTCCAGACCGGAGAAAACCCTACTTTCTCCGCCGACGCGTCTGCTTCCTCGCTCTCCGCCGACCAGACTGCAACAGACGTTCTCCGCCATCTTCCACAATCGCCGCCGTCAACGGGTACCACTCCAACCATTTTCGGTGTGTTCTTCCCAACCCTAGCTCGCGCGCATCTCATTGGATCGACTTCCACCGTCAACAAATGAGTTGTTTTTTGTTCATACTACATTGTGTGGATTACGGCTAGGGTGGAAAATATTTATGCAGTTGACTTATTACATTTACGCACATTTACACAGTTGGTTACGCACATTTACACAGTTGTTTATGCACATTAGGTTACATGTTTATGGATATCAGTTAAAGTTTTTTTTCATAGATTATGTTCAATTGGTAATTGAGTTTTCATCTAGTTGTTTTTGTGACTGCATAAATTTATTTATTCCATTATTTTTATAGTTAATACATTTCTGTTCACAGCATGTATTGTTTTATTGAATCATATCCAGTTTTTTATTATTTTAAAACAGACATTATTTATTACACTAGTTCACAGTTAATACAGCTTGTTTATAGCAAGTTTTGTTTTGCTCAAACATATTCATTTTGTACGCAAAATGTGTTTCATGTATGCAACTGTATGCAACTATATGCAACACATTCAGATTGTTATGACTGGAGAACAGGACAGAACATATATGCAACTGTGTTTCATATATGCAACTGTAAGCAACTTTATGCAACATATTCAGTTTTTTTGATTGTATATTAGGTCAGAATATGTATGCAACTGTGTTTAGTAAATGAGCAGTCAACTAGTTGTTTTTTCGTAGAGTATATTTTTTATATAAAATTTCATATATGTTTAGTGCATTCATTTATGTATTTCAGATGATTACAGCTAATACATTATTGGTTACAGCAAGCTCTGTTTTTCACTTATCATTGAACAGTTCAGTGTATGTTTTATTGAATCATATCCAGCCTTTTTATTATTATAAAACAGACATTATATATTACACTAGTTCACAGATAATACAGCTTGTTTATAGCAAGTTTTGTTATGCTCAAACATATTCAGTTTGTATGCAAAATGTGTTTCGTGTATGCAACTGTATCCAACATATTCAGATTTCTATGACTGCAGAACAGGACAGAACATATATGCAACTGTGTTTCATGTATGCAACTGTATGCAACTTTATTTAACATATTCAGTTTTTTATGATTGTATATCAGGTCAGAATATGTATGCAACTGTGTTTAGTAAATGAGCAGTCAACTAGTTTTTTTATCATAGAGTATATTTTTTATATAAAATTTCATATATGTTTAGTGCATACATTTATGTATTTCAGATGATTACAGCTAATACATTATTGGTTACAGCAAGGTCTGTTTTTATTGAAACATATTCAACTTTTCCTTATGATTGAACAGTTCAGTATATGTATGCAAATGTAAATAGAGAACAGTATATTCAGATGTTTTAAGCTTGGTATTTAAAACAACTAGGTTTATTGATTCAATCATACCACACAATAAATACATATGCATATATAACAATTTAATTTTTACAATATTGTGTTTTATGTATGCAGCTTTTAATTTAAAAAAATGAAGCACGTGGACCGTCCTCCAAATAACCCCAAACGTATAACAATTCAGTCAAGCCAGGAGTGTTTCAGTGTTGACATTCCCTCTGCAGAACAGTATAATCCATGTCCAGAAGTTGGAAATCCTCCAAATGTTGACAGTCAAAATTTGACCAATGAATCAGTTCAGCTTGATTCTGATGAAGATGACTTCATGCCAGCACTGAAGAAGCGTAATGTTTCTGATAGCCATACAAGAGTTTTAAGAAAAGTTGTGACAAAGAGGATTAAACATCAGGAGCTACCCCGACAGGTTAATGTTATTCATACCCAACAAACAATTTCATATTTGTAAGGTTCTGAATATTTTTTTATAATAACAAAATTCTTTCATGTTTTATATTGTGTAACAGAAGCTCAATGTGAGGTGCAACCCTCAAGATGTCATTGCAAGCATTAACATTTTGAATGAAAGACAACGTGAGGCTATAAGACGTAAAGGTTTCTCCAACATTCTTGATATGACAGTAGATGCGCTGTGTAGTAGATCACACCTTCAATGGTTGATGGAAAAGCTAGACCCCAAGGACATGACAATTCGTCCTGGTCCAGGAAAGGAACTAAAGATCACAAAGGACATTGTTCATCTTATCCTTGGTGTGCCAAATCATGGCGGTGGTAAACCATTGGGGATTGACGAAGCAGTTGCAACAAGCAACTTGAGGGCAGAGCTTGGTTTGGCCAAAGATGAGTTCAATGTGACATTTCTACAGGATCGTTTAAGGAAAGGCG
The DNA here is from genome assembly GCA_029449295.1 of Zea luxurians. Lineage (NCBI taxonomy): Eukaryota > Viridiplantae > Streptophyta > Magnoliopsida > Poales > Poaceae > Zea > Zea luxurians. The sequence continues at coordinate 16,085,365 of JAOPSE010000024.1, read as the reverse complement.
AGGATCATGACCTTACAATCAGATGTTTCTTCCTCATTTTATTCAACCGTCTGCTGTTTCCAACTGGTAGCTGGGGCATAACATATCATGAGGTGCTTCTGACAGAAGAAATGCACCGTTTCCATGAGATCGACTGGTGCCAGTTGATTTTTAATGATCTATGTGAAGCTGCGAAGAAGTGGCACAACCGAATCACCACAAATGTCTCCATGACTATATACGGATGCTCCATTGTTGTCCTTGTAAGTATAGTGTTTTTCCTTATGTACATTTATTTCATTTTTGGTTGCTCACTGTGGGTAGTTATGTAACATGTTTTTATGATGTTGGTTACGTTTACTTACATAGCTATTGAACATTGTAATTCTTTTATGTAGTTGTATTACCTGGATCACCTGCATACAGCCGCTGCCCCTCAAAATAAGACTGGCACACCTCGCATTAAATTCTTTTATAAGAATAGCATAAAAGCTTTGACCAAAGCTGACAAGAGGAAGGTACGCCATGGGGCTGAACCTTTCGGACATTGTGAAGTAAGTTATTCATATTTACACAGTTGGTTATGCACATTTACACAGTTGGTTACTCACAGACACTTTAATTTTATTTTTAGTTCCGAAGCTCGACCGAGACATGCTATTCAGATGGACCTAAGATCGATCGCCAATCCGAGGCAAGTTTATGATGTATTATATACATTGTTTATGAATATTTATGGAACAAATAGAATAGGAAGGTGGACATGGATTATTATTAATTTTTGCTGAACAACCAGCCGGAGTGCAGGACCAACATTTTTGATGCACCGCGCCCTGCCCCCACGCCTCGGCCCACTTTTAACATCAAACTTCCATCTATCAAAGAGATGATGTCAAGTAAGATCAACGATCTCCCACCTCGTCATCGATCTAAATTCACAGACATTCTTGCTGCATATGACTTGGAGGTTGACAAGTCATGCATAGCCATAAAAGACAGCATTGACAAAATTATTGAGAAGCAATACGACATAGCAGACAAGTTTATAGAATTGATCGACGAGGTACTACGTGCCGAGTCTGATAATGTAGAAAACGAGACTGATGAGCCACAGCATCCGGGGAATTCGGCTGATTCAGTAGGTCAGTCATACAATTATCCCTTATTCAGAACCTTTTAACTTTTGACATGTGCATACGGTTTTTGTTATACGTACAGTTAACAGCATATGTTTTTTTTCAAGTATACACAGCAACATTTGATCTATAATGCAAGTTTTGACATATATTATTTTCAATATAATTGTGTACAAGGACACACTGTTCATGCCACCCAACCCACACCCGATATGCCATCCCAAGCTTCACAGCTCGAGACCCAGCTGGGTGGTACTCAGTTTGAAGAAATTCATGAAAGACAACAGCATATCCGTAGAGTGCTGGAGACGTGTCCCGACGAATCGGATGTGGTTACAGATCAACAGGTAATATATCCAACTCCAATACCATTTTTACTCATCATACGTACATTGTTTGCATATTACTTTTTTAGCAGTATACGAACCACACTTTTTTGTCAACAGGATTTCTGTTTTGATGTTCGAAACATCATTTTGAGGAACACAAATACCACACCTCAAACCACACCAGCTTGCACCCGCTTGCCGAAATTTGACGTGACACCGCAAAAAAATGTTTGTTAGCAGTTCATGTCTCATGTTATAATTCCATTTTACTATACAAACTACACAATTATACTAATTATATACCTTTGTGTAGAGAGGTGAAATGGCAACAGAGGAAATGGAACACAATGACAGTGGGCCAGTTTTTGACCAGACCCCAACTCCTCATGTCAGTATAATAATATACATATTACCTAATGCATTTTATGCCATTAAACTGATTTTTTTAATGTTCAACCACTTACAACCATGTTGCATTTCAGGATGATACACTGAAAGGGACAACAAACTCTGGATCTGATCCACCCCTTACAGAGCATGAGTGCGCTCGTTCTCTGTGGGATTTAATTTGTTCCAAGGACATTGACCAAAGCAGGTACATGTTACCCAAATTACGAATATCGTATTTATAAGTTTGGTTCATTTATGCAATATGAATGTATAACTATGTTCATCATACAGGGTTGTCATAGATTACGGTGAGTACAGTGCAAACTGTATCAATATTTATGAATCTTTCGCGGAGGGCAAATGTCTTGAGAATGTCTTCATGCAGTGTTTCATTGAGTGTGTTCGTGATGATTCCAAAAATTATCGTCGAACTATGACATCTAACAGATTAGTACTTGATGTCAATGTTGGGGTAGGTTCTTCTTCATAGTTATTGTAACTATACACAGAATACACTTACACACTCTATTTTTGGTTTTTTAGGCTCTGTTAAATTTTGAAGAGCAGGAACGTCACAGCAAGAATCCTCAGCCGTTTGATCAAAATGTGTTACAGAATTGCTTGCACAACATATTGCCTCCTTTGGTAAATCTGGATAAATGCAAGTCGGTAAGTCTCATTAAAATTCTGTTCCCAGGTTCATTAGCATATTAACTGTACCTTTTAATTATCATGACATTGTAACAGCAACATGTAACCTATATTTACTTTTCTCATCAACAGATATTGGTACCTATGCTTAGTAGGGGACATTGGACACTGTATGTGATCAATCTACACCATCGATGTATACACATTTTAGATTCGAATCCGTATGGTATAGAACTTGGTGGCACCGAATGGAAGGACTACCATTATGACCCAATCTATTTAGGTGGAAGGAAATTCCCATGGGCTAGGGTTATAATGAGTAGGCTGAGCAAAGCGTTACAACATGTTTGCCCCAATGCAGCCTTTCCTAAGTTTGGTAATTTTCCAATGGATATGCCATCTAATTGCCCAACAATGAGAACAGGGTCAAATGACTGTGGCTTTTTTGAAATGAGTTACATGAAGTTTTATGATCACAATGCAGGTGTCATAACTTCTTTCAATCAACCAGTAAGTGATTGTGCTAACTCTTTTTATAATACGGTTGCCATCATTGTACATGTTAGCTATATAAGTGTCTAATGCATGCTATGCTTTTATTGCAGGACAATTCCCGAGACCTACGTGCTCATGCCCTTCATCATCTCACATTCCATCGCATGAACAAGGCGCTGCCACTTCCATTAGATATCCAGAGATTTATGTTTGCGCGCAATTAGTTAACCATGTGTCAGAACTAAGCAATGGTGTGGGCAATGTATCGTACTGTGGTATTTTGGCCATGATTGTTAGTTAACAATGTTAGGAAGCTTCCTTATATGTGCTGTTTTAGAACATTTGGTATGCTACCTTGTCTTAGGGGTGTTACACAGGTTCTTTCTGTGAACACTAGTTGGTTGGATACTTATGGTTATGCTGCGAAGATGTGAACATCAGGTGTTTTCAATTCTGTGGGCTTAAATATGATCTTTTTATATGTTATGAAGATCTTATATGAATACCTCATTTCTTAATATTACTATCAGTTCATATACGATTATCATACAGGTTATATACGATGTTTCCTACTTCAAATTATGCAACATTATTAAGCAATATACGCTATATTTATTAGCTTTCAACAACCGTATAGCTTAGATTATTCGTATCACATACAACAGACTACTCGCTGCCTGACTCACTGCTGTCGATATCAACAGACTAGTATACAAATTATACGATCATCATACAAGTTATCTACGATGTTTTCTACTTCCAATTATGCAACATTATTAAGCAATATACGTTATATTTTTTAGATTTCAATAGCAACCTCTATATAAATCATTTGTCAATCATGCAAGGTTTATTGCAAAAAACAAATTAATCTTATCTCATACAACAGACTAATCACTGTCTGACTCACTACTATCGAAATCAATTGCGTGCTTTTTTGATGTTGTTGTCTCATTCCAATCAGGAGCTTTACTACCAGCCTTGTTCCTAGATCCAGGAGGTCGTCCTCTCTTACGTCCAGCAAGGCTAGCCAACCTTAGTCTATTTTCCTCCATTGACAAATATGTCCTACTGTTGTGACCATCAACAATTCCACACTTCTGACATTTCCTGGTCATTTTCTTTGTACATTTTGCTCCCAATTTAATAACCTTTTGTTCACTCCCCTTTATTATTCTTCCTTTGGGTTTTGAGTTATTTATTCTTGCCAAGCTTATCCCATCGACTGCAAAATCCAGTTTCTGCAATTCAAAAGTAAATATTTCTCAGCATATAATATTATGCAGTCCAACATACAGTATAATACCATTATTACCTTTCTGGCATGATCATTTTGTTCATTGTCACCACTATCATTCATATTTGCGTGATCCTGCAAATTACCCTGTAACTGACAACACATTTTTAAGCTCAATCATAACCCAATAACTCAAACCTATAAATCATTTATATGTATAAATGCAAATCAATATAGTTGTTAAAGATATTACATCTTCTAATGGACGTATCGGTATAAGTATTTGAACATTGTCCACACCCCGTTCAAGTGTATTAGATATGTCTTGAATTTCCTGAAAATTTGGTTGAAAGCTCAGTATACATCATTTACAAATAAACATTCACAACAATATGATCAAAACCTTGTTATTCCTTTCATCAAATTCACCATCCTTTTCGTTGTCTCTATTGTTTTCATCATCGTCCTGAGATTTTATTGTTTCACACCTCATCAATATAATATGATGAATAATATGTTACAAAATACATATTAAAACACTACATACCTGTATACCATCTCCTCCACTAGTTCCACAAGTCTCCTCAACTTCTATATCTGTCTCCAAACGCGAAAGTACCTCGAGAAGCTCATCCATTACTGTTAGGGCTCTATCATTTCCTGCTTTGGATAAACTAGCATGATGCACTACTTTCGTTGCCTTTTTTAGCAACATCTTCTGTCTATATGACTTTGTTTCTCCATCCTTCCCCTTCAAATTCCTATCATCTCTTGAAAACGGAACATCTTGCCTTGCAGAGTAGGTGTATCTTTGTAAAATATATTCCTTCGGTATCCGTTCAATCTAAAGATGCATAAACGCGCGTAGTACATGTACACAGAATAGTCCTATAAAACAATAACGATCATAAGATTTTGTATATATGTTTTCAATGTATATATTTACTATTTAGTACTCCATACCTGTATGTTCCCAATGTTTGCATTCACAAGTATACTTTCCTGCATCTTCATCAGCTGTCATTTTGAATTGGTGTTGTCCCCACACAATTTTATTCGATCTACTTGTATGTTGCACTACCCAATCATTTGCACCCCCTTCTTCGTCGTGCATTATCTTGAATGCGGTTGCATATTTCAAAGATTCCTGGAATTTAATCATCACAACCCTTGTGTATGCTCTTGCAACCCTTATCTCAAACATGTATAGCGTGTTTGTTTCCTTTTGACCCTGTGGCATATATAATGCAAATTAGTTTACACTTATATTAAGGTATAAATATACAACATAACAATTTATCCTCACCATGCTTCCCACTGCTTCCTTTGACTCTTTCATCTTTCTACTGTGTAGAAGCTTCATCATTTGCTTGGCGAATTGATGAAGCGGAGTGTTTGCATCGACATGTGCCCTTTTGACAAGCCTGTTCATGCTTTCGCTACGCTGTGTAGACAACATTAGACCACAATAATGATTCTTGAAAAATGCAGACACCCAATCCTTACGTATTCCATACAGCTTATTGAGAGTAATGTTATCGTGCAGATGGAAATCTTCAAGTAGCATTGACCATGCAGTCTCAAACTCCAACTCAGTCAAAGGATGATGTATTATAGATTGAAACCGTGTCTTAAAGTCCATTTCCTCAAATCTTGCATACAACTCGTTTAGAAAAGGCATATACCTATTTTGCACATGCCATAGACATAAACGATGTATTGTGTGTGGGAAAACCCTCTCGAGGGCTACTGGCATTGCAGGATCTTGATCTGCAATCATATATGACAAAATTCTACGAATCTTATTCCATGTTATAAAGAAAATAAGATCAAATTTAAGCCATATTTTATGTTTATACATTTAATTCATTATTATCAGTCGTACCTGTCAGCATCACACGTGGCCCTTCGGTTCCCATGCATGTTTTGAAGGCGTTGAATACCCATTCAAATGTATCAACAGTTTCATCCCCCAACAATGCGGAAGCAAATATAGTGCAATGGAGGTGGTGATTTGAACCAACAAACATACCTAGTGTTTTTTCATACAGATTAGTCTTATGTGTTGTGTCAAATGTAACTGCATCACCAAAATCCATGTAATCCCCTTGCTGGCTTGCATGTGACCAAAATATGCTCAAAATCTTTCCTTCTTTATCCAATTGGAAGTCAGAGAAAAATTGTGGATTATCCTTTTTGCATGATGCAAAAAAGGATAGTAGCTTTGCCACATCATTTGCATTTCTTTCTCGTTGCTTTGCCTTTTTCCTGAAATTATTGTCAAAATTCAGCATTAGGCGAAACCAACATTTAGCAAATGCCATTTCTGAATATCAATCTAAACATATTATAAACTTACAGGTTATACATGTCCTGTGCTGTTACAGGCACACTCTCAGGACCACCGTGCATTTCTGATACATAATCCATAATACAATGTTGCGGGATTCGACTCTCTTGCATTGAACTTATGAACTCCATGTATTCAGGATCATGCGTCTTGTTGCATTGTAATTGATTCTTTTCGGTATCCTTCTTAAAAAATTCATGATTTGTGATCCAAGTGCAACAGATCAATACGCACTGATATAACTGTCTTTTTTGCATCATCATAAATTTTTTTAAGTTTCATACCGGCCTTGCATTGTGTCCGCTTCGAGCTGGTACTACGTACCTTTGGGTTTGATATTCCCCTTATTGCATTCTTGCGTTCCATCGAGCAATTCAACCACTTACAATTTTTCCGTTCCCTATACTTTTTCAATGGAAATCCAACTTCATATGCATACCTACTATAAAATTTATATGCTTCATCCACACCACTGAATGTCATACCAACTTTAGGTACCAACCTCAGATCAATTGTAACTTCCTGTGCAAAAATATAAAATATATTTTGTATGTTCATATATTCCATAACTTGTATCATGTATGGTGTCCTACATAATTTTACATCGTATGTACAATATAACATTTTTCTGACCGTAGTTTTACATCGTATGCACAATATAACCACTGAATGTCATACCAACTCTAGTTGCATTCTATTGTATACAATTTAACCTACAATACTGAAAATCCAAATCAGTTCAATATTACTTACATGTCTCTGCAGAATCACTGGTGTGTCCTGTTCATGCTCACCAATAGTACACATAGTATTAAGTTGCTGTCCTCCTTGATTTACTGTCATCCTCGATGCCTCAAATATGGTCTGATTATCAACCCCCGGGGCCCTCAAAGCTGCTGGTGGAGTAATTGCCTCTACAACAGTAGCTGGTTGTATATGCGCACTTGCACCTGAGGTAAACTGGTTCCCTCCTTGTTGTTCTTCCTGCACCATTGTTACGATATCCAAGCATTGATTTGTTCGATGAACTGACGTCGGCGTCGTATACTCACTGATTGTCTCCATATCCCATGGCGCCGCTATCTTCCAGAGCAGATTACACCCTTCACCCAGCCTAGGGATGTTCCTAAAACATCCGATTTGTATCACAAATCTAATATTTTAGTATAGATATACATAGAATTTAAAGCTAATTTTTGGCAATGTTATTAAGAATATTATGAAGTATTTAAATAATTTTTTATATAAATTTTTATGTATATTATTTTCTCCCTACAACAAAAAAGGTGAAAAAACATCTGTATCCGTATTCGAATAGACATCCGAATTTTATATCAATTATTTAAAAAATATATAGAATGAATTTAATGTTTATTTTTTGTGAAGATTAATAACCTCAATGCTAAAAACAAGAATATAAATTTACATAGCAAATCCTATATGTTATTTGTTCATAATCAAAGAAAGAAGACCAAAAATTTGACATCCGAATAAATATCCGGATCCATCCCTAACCCAGCCGCGTCCTAACAAATGATTCGTGTTGTCCACTTTTTTTGGAAGCTTACGAATATTTCCTCTTTACCATGCGTATATCCAATATCGTGGACGCGAAATTAACGGCGCATATCCATTATCCGCTGAATTATAGGATCGTGGGGCGCGCTGATCGTGGGCGCGCTGATCGTGGGAGTAACAGGCATTTATGCCATTTTATACATAGGTTTACGTTGTCGTAATTGTCTGTTTAAATGCGCTTCCCCAATTTTCGGTTTACACGTCACCGGCCCACGTTCGGACATATGGCCCACGTTTGTTTACGCATATTTGTACTAACTATTACACTTGCGTAACTGCAGTGCATTAATGCGGGCCGCCTGGTTCGGTCCATTCGGTGCGACCAGGCTCGGCTCGTCAACGTAACCTGGCCGGGGCTCCGCGCACCTATATGAAGCCCAGGGCTTCCATTACCATCATCCTATATATATATATATATATATATATATATATATATATAGGGTAGGTATAACGGGAGCTCTGGGCTTCCAATAGTTAAAGGAAGCCCAGGCCGACCACCCCTGCAAACTGGTTCAACCAGCGCGCCCCACCAGGCTGTCGGGTGCGCCACCTGCCCCACGTCTGTTAGCGCAAAAAAAGGAATGCATGCATGAGTCAAACACGATCCAATGTATGCGCATAAATTTAGGAAAGATATGTGCGGCAGTTTCTATTTTTAAATCCTTTATTTCCTCCATAAATTTAGGATCGCTGCAACAGTCATGCAGCTAGACGCGTAAGGACCATTTTATGATATATACTGAGACTAAATATGCTATACTGTGTAAATAATTATGCAATTCGATATACTGCGTAAAAATCTGTTACCAGCTGCATGCACACGAATTTATGATGAAAATAATGTGCAATGAAAGGAAATGAATTACACGCATAGAAAAAAAATCGTATTTAATGTTTTATTTCCTTCATAAATATAAGATCCCTCCAACAGCCATGCAGCTAAACACATTAAATCTAGTTTATGATATATACTGATACAAATTATACTACATGGTGTAGGTATTTATACAATTCGTTACACTGCGTAAAAAATCTAGCATGTTGTTCACTGGTGGACGCACCTCCTGGTTGGAGCGTATTAACCTTAAGTTTTGAGCATAAAATCCCTCAATTATAAGCGTATATACCGAGCCAATGTGAGAGGTTGATAGCTCTAGTAGGTTGTTATTACGATCCTATTTTTATGGCTGTCGGCGTTTCGAGACCGGGGGGGTCCCTAAGTGTAATACCCGACTAGTAAAAGCATAGAAAATGAGACTATTTCCCTTATATGTGTTGCTTCTATTCATTAATACATGTGAACACCACATTAGAAACAAATAAATAATAAAAGACGTACCATTAAAATTATGCATCATGCTGAGGTTTCATTTTGTGTGCATTATTTGTGACAAAATAAAAATAAAACAAAGAGAAATATATTAATACCTAAATGGGAATTTAATATATAAAGGGAATTCTAGAAAGGTGGAGAAAAGAAAAAGATAAAGGATATGAATAAATAAATAATATATGTAAAAAAAAATATATATCTCTAGGAGTAGTACCTCTAATTTCATAAATATAAATTGTAATGAGGGGCCACAAAAGTTTGAATTAAATTTGAATCCCATTTGAATTTGAACCAAGAAAGGAAATTAGAAAGGTTAAAAAAAAAAGAAAACACTCGTCTTGGGCCAAATTCTCACCTTGGCCCAATATCTCTCTTGACCGTGGCCCACCCTTCCCCTGGAATTGCGCCGCACCAGCCCTGGTCGTCTCCCACCGCCCCACGCTGCCCTTACACTGCCATGCGGGCCCGCGCGCTATCCTTGCCTGTGTGCATGTTTGCGTCCAGGCATTGGATGACAGGTGGAGCCCACCGGGCGGCCACACTCCCTTGCGCGCCTTGCTTCCGCGTGATGAACCACTGCCATGTGGGTCCCTGTGGCCGGGTCTTCGTCTGCTCCGCGCGACTCGCTCCGTCGCTCACATGCTCGCCGCGTATGGCGGAACCTCCGTAGGTATCGGCGATCTCCCGGGAACTTCGGCCTGTTGGTTGCGTGCGTTGGCCAAGTCCGCGTATAAATGGAGATCGTCCTAGCCGAAGCAACTCGCGCAGTCATCTCTGAAGCCTCCAATCGAGTCACGGCGCCGTTGAAGTTTTGCATCCAGAGAAGAACGCTGCTCCACCAACCACGGTCCGGAGCGGACAATCGAGCGGCGGTGTGCGCGGGTAGGGCTGCCGGGCGAAGCTTGGCGGCTTTCTGTACCGCGCGGGGGAGATTCCGGTTGGGCTTCACAGCGCGCCGCCATCGATCCATTCCACGGCGAACTCTCGGCGGGCGTCTACGTCGGCAGCAGAGGTGACAGCGCAACCCTGAAGTTTGTATCTTTCCTTCTCAATGTGTTGCGTTGGTTATCATTAAGTTGGGCCGTCGGCCGAGGAAGGGCTAGGGGCGGCTATGGCGCCGTCGTGGTGGTGTCTGCCGTGTGCTCAGCGTGGGGAAGAAGATGAACTCGTGGCCACAGATCTCGCGATGGATGGTGTGGATTAGAGGAAATGGTGAGGGAAGTCGGACCGTAGGATGGTAATCGAATGGCATAGATCCAATTTCGCATACCCCCTCGCACGATCTAATCCTGACCACAGATCGTGATCCAACGGCTCACATCCAGCCGTACCCCCCTTCGCGGGTGCTTTTTGCTAAAGAGACCCTAGGCTTCTGAGAATTAAACCCGCCGTCCATCGTGGCTGTTCACTATGTCTTGAGATTTTACCCCGAGCCCCCCTGCTGTTATCAGAAATTGAGGCCCAGTCCAGAGATCATTTAAATTGAATAAATGAAATAGAAAATGGATTTTTAATAGGAAAATAATTGCTAGAACTTTATAAATTCATAGAAAATTCATACTAACTCCAAATTCATCCATTCCAGTTCCTAAAATTTTGTAATTTTATTCTCTATCACCTAGAGCCTCTGTTATGTCATGAAAACAGTAAGAAAAGTTATTTCTCACTTAATCCTATTTAAAACACATAAAACCTTTGAAAATGCATAACTTAAAATCTATAACTCAGAAAATTATGATTCCAGTTCCTAGGATTTTATTTTAATGTGTAGATTATTACTGTGTATTTTTTTTTATATGCTTGGTGTAATGTTAATTTCTCTATATGCACTGTGCTTGTTTGTATTGTGGCGAGTAGAAGAGCCCGTTGTTGAGGATCCTGGTGAGCAGCAGGTTGAAGTAGCTGAGCAGGAGCTCATTGAAGGCAAGTTGTGCCCTTGTCCACTTTTTACCCAATAATGTTCTTTAATATCACTTATCCATGCATAGGTTAATTTTGATGGGACCCAATAGGTCACCCTAGATTTGTTTATCTCATTACCTTGTTACCCCTGAATCACTTGGGTAGTTTGCTATTGCTTTATATGGTTTTGGGATAATCATTTATTACCTCTATGTTCCAATTCTTGTTGTTATTCTGTTTATGTTCATGTTGTTATCATTAATGTTAATTGGAACATAGAGCTTAACTTGAGAACCACGTGCCACCACAAGGGTGGAATGGGACGCCCTTGGCTGACTAATTAGGAAAGCTAGTGGAAGACTACCTTACCCGAAAGGGGCAAGGGCAGTAGGGGAGAGGTCAGTGCGGGGAGGTCCCTGGTTGATTTTGCTGCGATGGCGGTCAGCCAGGAACCCTTTACTGGATCTTCCCATAAACTGTAGCGGGTTTTCGGAAGCTAGTGGAACTTTGTAAAGGCCTCGTAGTGTTGCCCTGCCGTGCTTCCTAGGTAGAGGTATATGGGGAGTCGCGACCCCTTGGCAGATGGGTAACATGACTTGTGGGTAAAGGGTACAACCTCTGCAGAGTGTAAAACTGGTATACTAGCCGAGCTCGCGGTCATGAGCAGCTCAGGACTCTCTGATGTTTAAATTATGGAACTTAAATTCAATTTGTCATTCGCATATGCATGGGTTTACTATTAATTTTGTTCTATTACTTTACTTATGGTTTGGTATCTACTTACACTTAGTAATTGCTAATAAAATTTTGACCAACTACTTAAAAGCAATGCTCAGCTTTAACCCCTATCATTGATTAGCCTTACACACCACATGAACTCACACCTTTGTGAGTTTGTGTCCACTGGTTCCCCACAACTTGTTGAGCTATGATCATGTGTGAGCTCACCCTTGCTGTCTCACACCCCCCCCACAGGAGATGATCATGTGGTTCAGGAGGAGCTGCCTAACACTGAGAAGTTCGATCTGATCTAGGTGGCGTTTCCCAGTCGACATTTGCGCCGACGATCCTTAGTTCGTTTTATCTTTATTATTTTATTTTGTAATAAGACTTCCGCTATGTAATAATACTCTGATGATTTATGACATTTATCTCTACACACTCTGTTATTATATGTGTTGTCTTCTTGGCGCATGTATGAGACGCACCCGGCTTTGTTCTTTAAAACCGGGTGTTACAGAAGTGGTATCAGAGGAATGTTGGCTGTAGGACGAAACCTAGATAGAAATGGCAAAATTCTTACCTACTTACCTTACTCTGACTCATTCTATACTTATCTTATCTTGATCATGTCTCACCTTTTGCTATCATACTCTGATTACTCTTACCTTTTCTACTCTGAGACAAGATGGATTTCACACCTTGGAATCCTACACTTATGATTTGTTTTAGAGATAGGAACCCAAGACAAAATTAAAACTATTTTCTCTATTAAAAAAAATGTTGGTTGATTGTTCTGATGATCAATGCCTGATTTGCTTCTTTGATTGATTGAAATAGTATAGACGGGCATCTTAGCATGTACCACCATAAGGTACTGTATTAGCTTTAGTAGGTGACACACTAATCTACTTAGCTAATAAGTCCCCCAAAGTAACATGATTGTAATTACTGCCTTGTCTACTGCTCTTTCCTACCTTATGTATCTAACTCAGATGGTCAATACCAGGAAAGGAAAGATTACCACGCAACAGCAAACAGAAATGAATCCCCCAAATCCCCCACCTGTTGAAACCGAGCAAGTGATCGCAACCCAAAGGCTGGTAATACAGCAATTGACAGACATGATGACCGAAATGCAAAGCCAGATAAGACAAGAACGCGAGGAAATACGTCAGGCCCGTCTGGAGATACAGCAAGAAATAAGGCAATCACGGTTGGAGAGACAACGACAAGAGCAACCACCATCTCCACCACCACCAGCTCCACCAAGCTACATAAACATATATATAAATTACTACTATTTGTAAGATCTACATGTTCCTTTAGTTAGTATTCGGTATGATACCATTTTAGGAGGAATAAAAAGGTCTATTTGACCCCATGAGTTGCTAATAAAAGTATGCGTCATGCTGAGATTTTGGTTTGGGCATATGTGTTGGACAATATGAGAAAACCCATGAGAGTAATTACACCTAAAGGGACTGAAGAATCAGTGAACGGAATTACAAGAGGCTAGTTACTTACGTCCGAGTTCCTCACCTTGGAGAGTACCAGTTTTGTTTGTAAAGAAGAAAGATGGATTGCAAGGGATGTGCGTGGATTAAAGGTTCCTTAATTATGTCACTGTGAAGAACAAGTATCTGTTGCCCCGTATTGAAGATTTATTTGATCAGATGAGAGGTGCAAGAGTATTTTCGAAGATTGATCTCCGATCCGGTTATCATCAGATGAGGATTAGACCATCGGATATTCCCAAGACGGCTTTCCCGACTAGATATGGATTATATGAGTTCACAGTTATGTCGTTTGGATTAACTAATGCACCAGCTTATTTTATGGATTTGATGCATAAGATGTTCTTGGAGTATTTGGACAGATTCGTCGTGGTGTTCATCGACGATATTCTTATCTATTCTAAGAATGAGAGTGACCATGAAGAACATCTAAGGTTGGTGCTACAGAAGTTACGAGATAATCAACTCTACGCTAAGTTTAGCAAGTGCGAGTTTTGGATTGGCGAGGGGTCATTTCTTGGACATATCATTTCTAATGGAGGGATATCAGTGGACCCTGCTAAAGTCAAGGAGATAGTGGTGTGGAGCATACCCACTACGGTTACGGAGGACCGAAGTTTCTTGGGACTTGCAGGATACTATTGGAGATTTATTGAAGGATTTTCTAAGATTGCTAAGCTTATGACCTCGCTTTTGGTGAAGGAAAGAGAATTCAAGTGGGACGAGAAGTGCCAAGTATATACGGATCGTAAGAGTTTGAAGTATATATTCACTCAGAAGGATCTCAACCTTAGGCAACGCCGTTGGTTGGAGCTTATTAAGGATTATGATTTGGAAATTCACTATCACCCGGGCAAGGCAAATTTGGTTACAGATGCCTTGAGTCGAAAGGAGCATGTTCATTTAGCTGTTGTTGCCCAGCTACTCGATGAGATTGTTGAGAATTTCAGGAGACTTAACCTGGGGATAGTTACTCACACTAAAAGAGTTATTATTGATGTGGAAACTACTTTGGAGCAAGAGATCCGCAAAGGACAAAAGGGTGATGCTAAGATACAAGAGATTAAGGATCTGATTACTGAAGATCGAGTTCCGAAATTCACGGAAGATGAGCAAGGTGCCATATGGTTCAAGGACAAGATATGTGTCCCCGAGATTGAAAGCCTTCGTGAGACTATTTTAAAGGAAGCCCATGACTCGGATTGTGTGTTTACATGGAGTACCAAAGAAGATCGTTTTGGATAAGAGGATCACAATTTACCTCCAGATCTTGGAAAAGTTTTCGTGAGAATATGGTTACGAAGTTGAATTTTAGTTCGGCCTACCAACCGCAGACTGATAGACAGACTGAAAGGACTAATCAAGTATTGGAAGACATGTTGAGAGCTTGTGCCCTTCAGCATGGTAGTAGTGGGACAAGAGTCTACCTTGTGCTAAGTTCTCACATAATAATAGTCACCAGGCCAGTTTGAAGATGTCACCGTCCGAGACTCTGTATGACAGGAAATGCAGGACTCCTCTATTTTGGACCAGACTAGAGGAAGACAGTTCTTTGGGCCTGAACTGATTCAAGAAGCAGAAGAACAAGTTCGTATAATTCGAGAGGATTTGAGAGTGGCTCAAACCAGGCAAAAGAGCTACGCTGATAATAGAAGAAGACCACTGGAATTTGAGAAAGGTGATCATGTGTACCTCAAGGTGTCACCACTTCGTGGAGTGAGGAGATTCAAGATTAAGGGAAAATTGTCACCTTGCTTTATTGGACCATTCTAAGTTTTTAGGCAAGTTGGAGAGATGGCCTATCAACTCGAGCTACCTGAGAATCTATCTAATGTGTATAATGTAATTCACGTGTCTCAACTTAAGAAGTGTCTCCGTGTCCCTAAGGAACAGTTACCAATGGAAGAGCTCAGTGTTCAAAGTGATCTGACTTACACGGAGTACCCGATCAAGATTTTGGATACTTTGACTCGAGTCACAAGAAATATGGTTATTAAGAAATGTAAAGTGCAATGGAACCATCATGAAGAAGATGAAGCTACATAGGAAGGAGAAGAAGAGTTTCGCATAGATTTTCCCCATCTTTTCCCTAGTTCTTTCTAAATCTCGAGGACGAGATTATTTTTAAGGGGGGTAGGATTTGTAATACCCGACTAGTAAAAGCATAGAAAATGAGACTATTTCCCTTATATGTGTTGCTTCTATTCATTAATACATGTGAACACCACATTAGAAACAAATAAATAATAAAAGACGTACCATTAAAATTATGCATCATGCTGAGGTTTCATTTTGTGTGCATTATTTGTGACAAAATAAAAATAAAACAAAGAGAAATATATTAATACCTAAATGGGAATTTAATATATAAAGGGAATTCTAGAAAGGTGGAGAAAAGAAAAAGATAAAGGATATGAATAAATAAATAATATATGTAAAAAAAATATATATCTCTAGGAGTAGTACCTCTAATTTCATAAATATAAATTGTAATGAGGGGCCACAAAAGTTTGAATTAAATTTGAATCCCATTTGAATTTGAACCAAGAAAGGAAATTAGAAAGGTTAAAAAAAAAGAAAACACTCGTCTTGGGCCAAATTCTCACCTTGGCCCAATATCTCTCTTGACCGTGGCCCACCCTTCCCCTGGAATTGCGCCGCACCAGCCCTGGTCGTCTCCCACCGCCCCACGCTGCCCTTACACTGCCATGCGGGCCCGCGCGCTATCCTTGCCTGTGTGCATGTTTGCGTCCAGGCATTGGATGACAGGTGGAGCCCACCGGGCGGCCACACTCCCTTGCGCGCCTTGCTTCCGCGTGATGAACCACTGCCATGTGGGTCCCTGTGGCCGGGTCTTCGTCTGCTCCGCGCGACTCGCTCCGTCGCTCACATGCTCGCCGTGTATGGCGGAACCTCCGTAGGTATCGGCGATCTCCCGGGAACTTCGGCCTGTTGGTTGCGTGCGTTGGCCAAGTCCGCGTATAAATGGAGATCGTCCTAGCCGAAGCAACTCGCGCAGTCATCTCTGAAGCCTCCAATCGAGTCACGGCGCCGTTGAAGTTTTGCATCCAGAGAAGAACGCTGCTCCACCAACCACGGTCCGGAGCGGACAATCGAGCGGCGGTGTGCGCGGGTAGGGCTGCCGGGCGAAGCTTGGCGGCTTTCTGTACCGCGCGGGGGAGATTCCGGTTGGGCTTCACAGCGCGCCGCCATCGATCCATTCCACGGCGAACTCTCGGCGGGCGTCTACGTCGGCAGCAGAGGTGACAGCGCAACCCTGAAGTTTGTATCTTTCCTTCTCAATGTGTTGCGTTGGTTATCATTAAGTTGGGCCGTCGGCCGAGGAAGGGCTAGGGGCGGCTATGGCGCCGTCGTGGTGGTGTCTGCCGTGTGCTCAGCGTGGGGAAGAAGATGAACTCGTGGCCACAGATCTCGCGATGGATGGTGTGGATTAGAGGAAATGGTGAGGGAAGTCGGACCGTAGGATGGTAATCGAATGGCATAGATCCAATTTCGCATACCCCCTCGCACGATCTAATCCTGACCACAGATCGTGATCCAACGGCTCACATCCAGCCGTACCCCCCTTCGCGGGTGCTTTTTGCTAAAGAGACCCTAGGCTTCTGAGAATTAAACCCGCCGTCCATCGTGGCTGTTCACTGTGTCTTGAGATTTTACCCCGAGCCCCCCTGCTGTTATCAGAAATTGAGGCCCAGTCCAGAGATCATTTAAATTGAATAAATGAAATAGAAAATGGATTTTTAATAGGAAAATAATTGCTAGAACTTTATAAATTCATAGAAAATTCATACTAACTCCAAATTCATCCATTCCAGTTCCTAAAATTTTGTAATTTTATTCTCTATCACCTAGAGCCTCTGTTATGTCATGAAAACAGTAAGAAAAGTTATTTCTCACTTAATCCTATTTAAAACACATAAAACCTTTGAAAATGCATAACTTAAAATCTATAACTCAGAAAATTATGATTCCAGTTCCTAGGATTTTATTTTAATGTGTAGATTATTACTGTGTATTTTTTTTTATATGCTTGGTGTAATGTTAATTTCTCTATATGCACTGTGCTTGTTTGTATTGTGGCGAGTAGAAGAGCCCGTTGCTGAGGATCCTGGTGAGCAGCAGGTTGAAGTAGCTGAGCAGGAGCTCATTGAAGGCAAGTTGTGCCCTTGACCACTTTTTACCCAATAATGTTCTTTAATATCACTTATCCATGCATAGGTTAATTTTGATGGGACCCAATAGGTCACCCTAGATTTGTTTATCTCATTACCTTGTTACCCCTGAATCACTTGGGTAGTTTGCTATTGCTTTATATGGTTTTGGGATAATCATTTATTACCTCTATGTTCCAATTCTTGTTGTTATTCTGTTTATGTTCATGTTGTTATCATTAATGTTAATTGGAACATAGAGCTTAACTTGAGAACCACGTGCCACCACAAGGGTGGAATGGGACGCCCTTGGCTGACTAATTAGGAAAGCTAGTGGAAGACTACCTTACCCGAAAGGGGCAAGGGCAGTAGGGGAGAGGTCAGTGCGGGGAGGTCCCTGGTTGATTTTGCTGCGATGGCGGTCAGCCAGGAACCCTTTACTGGATCTTCCCATAAACTGTAGCGGGTTTTCGGAAGCTAGTGGAACTTTGTAAAGGCCTCGTAGTGTTGCCCTGCCGTGCTTCCTAGGTAGAGGTATATGGGGAGTCGCGACCCCTTGGCAGATGGGTAACATGACTTGTGGGTAAAGGGTACAACCTCTGCAGAGTGTAAAACTGGTATACTAGCCGAGCTCGCGGTCATGAGCAGCTCAGGACTCTCTGATGTTTAAATTATGGAACTTAAATTCAATTTGTCATTCGCATATGCATGGGTTTACTATTAATTTTGTTCTATTACTTTACTTATGGTTTGGTATCTACTTACACTTAGTAATTGCTAATAAAATTTTGACCAACTACTTAAAAGCAATGCTCAGCTTTAACCCCTATCATTGATTAGCCTTACACACCACATGAACTCACACCTTTGTGAGTTTGTGTCCACTGGTTCCCCACAACTTGTTGAGCTATGATCATGTGTGAGCTCACCCTTGCTGTCTCACACCCCCCCCACAGGAGATGATCATGTGGTTCAGGAGGAGCTGCCTAACACTGAGAAGTTCGATCTGATCTAGGTGGCGTTTCCCAGTCGACATTTGCGCCGACGATCCTTAGTTCGTTTTATCTTTATTATTTTATTTTGTAATAAGACTTCCGCTATGTAATAATACTCTGATGATTTATGACATTTATCTCTACACACTCTGTTATTATATGTGTTGTCTTCTTGGCGCATGTATGAGACGCACCCGGCTTTGTTCTTTAAAACCGGGTGTTACACTAAGCCGACGAGTGAGTGTGCCGCGTGCCCCAGCCCAGATGGGTCGAGCGCGTGGGCGAGCGCGAAGGGGGGAAAAGCGAGGTGGCCGGAGACGAGTCGTGAGAGAGCTGGGAATCCCGCGGCCTTTGTGTTCGTCCCGCGCCCAGGTCGGGTGCGCTTGCAGTAGGGGGTTACAAGCGTCCACACGGGTGAGGGAAGCGAGCGGCCCCAAGAGAGCGCCTGCCCCGTCCTCGTCCCCGCGCGGCCAACCTTCTCTAAGAAGGCCCTGGTCCTTCCTTTTATAGGCGTAAGGAGAGGATCCAGGTGTACAATGGGGGTGTAGCAGAGTGCTACGTGTCTAGCGGGGGAGAGCTAGCGCCCTAGGTACATGCCAATGTGGCAGTCGGAGAGATCTTGGCACCCAGCTGGTGTGGTGTCGTGGCTGTCGGAGGAGCAACAGAGCCTGGCGGAGGGACAGCTATCGGAGCGGTTGGGTCCTTGCTGACGTCCCCCTGCTTCCGTAAGGGAGCTGAGAGCCGCCGTCGTCACGGGTCTAGCGGGGCGCCATCATTGCCTATCTGGCGGAGCTAGCCAGATGGGACGCCGGTCTTGTTCCCTGCGGCCCGAGTCAGCTCGGGGTAGGGTGATGATGGCGCTTCCTGTTGACGTGGCGGACTCGTGTCCTAGGTCGGGCGACGTGGAGGCTCCTCCAAAGCCGAGGTCGAGTCTGTCCTGCATGGCCGAGGCCGAGCCCGAGCTCCTGGGTCGGGTGAGGCGGAGGTCGTTCGGCAGAGGCCAGGGCGGAGTCCGACCCCTGGGGTCGGGCGAAGCGGAGTTCGTCGTCTTCTGGGGCCTAGCCCGAGTCCGAGCCCTGGGTCGGGCGGAGCGGAGTTCGCCGTCTTCCGGGGCCTTAGCCCGAGTCCGAGCCCTGGGTCGGGCGGAGCGGAGTTCGCCGTCTTCCGGGGCCTTAGCCCGAGTCCGAGCCCTGGGTCGGGCGGAGCGGAGTTTGCCGTCTTCCGGGGCCTTAGCCCGAGTCCGAGCCCTGGGTCGGGCGGAGCGGAGTTCGCCGTCTTCCGGGGTCTTAGCCCGAGTCCGAGCCCTGGGTCGGGCGGAGCGGAGTTCGCCGTCTTCCGGGGCCTTAGCCCGAGTCCGAGCCCTGGGTCGGGCGGAGCGGAGTTCACCGTCTTCCGGGGCCTTAGCCCGAGTCCGAGCCCTGGGTCGGGCGGAGCGGAGTTCGCCGTCTTCCGGGGCCTCAGCCCGAGTTCGAGCCCTGGGTCGGGCGGAGCTTCCTATGGCGCCTTTGGCAAGGCCTGACTGCCTGTCAGTCTCACTCTGTCAAGTGGCACTGCAGTCGGAGTGGCGCAGGCGGCGCTGTCCTTCTGTCAGACCGGTCAGTGGAGCGGCGAAGTGACGGCGGTCACTTCGGCTCTGCCGGGGGGCGCGCGTCAGGATAAAGGTGTCAGGCTGCCTTTGCGTTAAATGCCCCTGCGACTCGGTCGGTCGGCGCGGCGATTTAGTCAGGGTTGCTTCTTAGCGAAGGCAAGGCCTCGGGCGAGCCGGAGATGTGTCTGCCGTTAAAAGGGGGCCTCGGGCGAGACAGAAACATCTCGGGGTCGGCTGCCCTTGCCCGAGGCTAAGCTCGGGCGAGGCGTGATCGAGTCGCTCGTATGGACTGATCCCTGACTTAATCGCACCCATCAGGCCTCTGCAGCTTTATGCTGATGGGGGTTACCAGCTGAGAATTAGGCGTCTTGAGGGTACCCCTAATTATGGTCCCCGACAGTAGCCCCCGAGCCTCGAAGGGAGTGTTAGCACTCGCTTGGAGGCTTTCGTCGCACTTTTTTTGCAAGGGGACCAGCCTTTCTCGGTTGCATTTTGTTCCGGTGGGTGCGCGCGAGCGCACCCGCCGGGTGTAGCCCTCGAGGCCTCGGAGGAGTGGTTTCACTCCTTCGAGGTCTTAATGCCTTGCGTAATGCTTCGGCTGGTCTGGTGGTTCCCTCATGCGAACTGGCCGTAGCCCGGGTGCACGGTCGGGGCCCAAGTTCTCGAGCTGGTATGTTGACGCTGTCAACGGTTTGGCCGGAGCCGGGTTTGCGAGAGCAGCCCCCGAGCCTCCGCACAGGGCGAGAGGGCGATCAGGGACAGACTCGGCTTTTTTACATACGCCCCTACGTCGCCTTTCCGCAAGGAGGAGGGGGGAGAGCGCCATGTTACCCTCGATGGGCACCGAACATGGTGTCTCCGGTGAGCTGCAAGCGGGTAATCCGAGTGGACGTCCGTGCCCCGTTCGTTGGGGGTCGGCTAGGGGCCCAGAGGCACGCCCAAAAGTACCTGCGGGTGATCTGCCGGACCCGGTCCCCTGGCGACGGGGTCCGAGGGCTCGATGCCTCCCTCCGATGGGATTCCGTTACAAAATCGCTCCCGCTGGTCTCGGAAATGTCCTAGGGTACCTCGGGAGCGCAGCCCGAGCCTTGGTTATGTATCGAACGTACCCCTGGTCATCCCTCGCTCGGTGTCTGAGGCGACTGTGAACCCTTCGGGGGCCAGCCTTCGAACCCCTGATCAGTAATGGGCGCGGAGCCCGAGTAGCCTGAGGCGGCCGTGGAACCCTTCGGGGGGCCGGCCTTCGAACCTCTGACCAGTAGTGGGTGTAGGGCCCACGCGATCTGAGGCGGCTGTTGAACCCTTCGGGGGGCCAGCCTTCGAACCCTTGATCAGTAAGGAGGCTCGGAGCCTAGTTCCTTCACGGGGAAGGATCCTTTTCGGGGTATCCCCCTTTCCCGGTCCCTGTCGCAAGAGATAGAGAAAGAGGAAAAAAGGAAAAAGGATACGAAACCGAACGACGCGGCGTACCTTTTTTGGCGCGGTTGTTTCGGCGAAGGCGAAGCGTCG
Source organism: Zea luxurians (assembly GCA_029449295.1). NCBI lineage: Eukaryota > Viridiplantae > Streptophyta > Magnoliopsida > Poales > Poaceae > Zea > Zea luxurians. Next base: position 16,063,484 of record JAOPSE010000024.1, on the reverse strand, counting down.
CCCGCTGCTCCTGCCAGAAGGGCCGCCTGTCCAGCCGCGGAGTTAATGCGACGGGGCGAGTAGTTGGCGGGGCTGCCGTTGCGCGTGCGCAAGCCGTTCGAGGAACGGATCACGGGTGCGTTGTCTTCACGCCGTGAGAGGGGGTTCTCTTGCTGCCCCCGGATGGGACGTGAGCTTGGCTGACGACGTGTCCGCTGCTCCCGCGCGCCTGCCACCGTCATTACTGCCGGCCCACCTTTGGCCGCGTTGGCCGCTGCGTCAGGCTGGCGCTGCTGGGTCGCGCGCTGGGTCGCCTCGAGTCGCGGTATTGGTTCCGCGATCGAGGAGGCGCGGTGGTGGCGCAAGTGGTACAGTTGCTTGCATGCAGCATCCGGCGCGCCGGTCGTGTGACGCGTGGGCCTGGGCCTCCATGCTGGCGTGTCGGGAGTCGGAGAAGCGCGTCCACTTGGCGTGGCTGCATGCCGCCTGCATGGCTGCCCGCCCCTTTCGCCCGTTGGTCTGGGCAAAGGTGGAGGGTCACTTGTAACCGCTGGGCGGTTGCGTGCACCACGCGCGACGGTTTGGCTTCTTCTGCTTGGAACCGGTCTGCACGACATGCGGGACCCAGCCCCCGCGCCGCAGGGGAGGGCTTTGGAGCGTGTTGGAGAAGACTCAGCCCGTGACGGTTGGGGGCGCAAGCAGGGAGAGTCGCCTTTAAAAGGAGGGCGACCCCTTTAGTAAGGCGACCATGTCTTCTTGCTCCCTTAGGCACCGCATCTTTCCGCCTTCCAAGCCCCCGGATGGGGGGAAACCGCCATCTTTTCGCCCCATCGTTGGAGGAACGCAACTCCGTGGGAGTTGGTACCTTTCAGCCATCGTTCGGCTTCAAGGATTTTCATCATGCAGCCCGGTTGCTCCCCTCCGCTGGTGGTCACCCGAGACGGTGACCACCAGCTCCTGGGTGGGGAGGAGCAAGCCGGGCTGCGATCTTGGTCCCACCCTCAGCTTCAAGGATGTTCATCATCCTCGCTGGGGTGGGTGCCGGGCTGAGCCGGCGCTCTACCTCCCGCACGGGTTCGTGGGTCATCCTCTCCCGCAGCATTCGAGGGAGAGGGCGCTCACTGGCCCTGCGGGTGGCCCGGACTTCGACAACGCGGGGCGGATCGACGGCAGGCGTCGTCACCTCCAGCGTGTCAGGTTCGTCGGCTTGGCTCCCGGCGGCCCCTTCTGCAGGGGGCGGCTGCCGCACCGTGTACACGGGAGGACCACCCTAGATGCCGCGCGCTTCTAGGGCGGCGTTCGTGTTCTGGGGTGGTCCTGCCTTTGCACCGGGACGGCGCCTTCACGCGGAGGCCGGTGCCCCACTCATCTGGGAGGACTTGAGTGGGGATCTGCCGGAGGGCGGATGGCTCCTGCCGTCGGTGCCGAGGCGGAGGCGGCTCGAGAAGTCCCCGTCGCCGACGGGATCACCGCCACCATCCGCGCTTCGGGCCTCCGGCTCTTTGTACTTGTCCTCGCCCCTCGAGCGTCGGCGTGGGCGAGGGCAAGACTGCAGCGGTGCCTACCCTGAGGCCTGCGCTGCTGCAGTTCGGCCATCCGGAGTGGGGGCCGTTGTCGTCATAGTCAGAGCGGGCGGCGGCGAGCCGCCCGTCAGTCTTCTGTAGCCCCGCAGGCCCGCCCCTATCGAGTGGGGTTGTTCGTACCTGCGGAGGGGAACCGGAGTTCCGTTTGTAATGGCACTTAGAATGCCAGGGTTTTTTTGTTCATTTCGGCTTTCGGGGCCTGAACATGTATGTAACTTCGGCACGGAGCCATGTTTTTTCCTCATTCTTGAGCACTAAGACTCGTCTGTTGACTATCTGAACCGCTTCACCAAGCATGAGTCGCCCCGTGTCAAGGTGACGAGTGAGGTATCCATATCCCGGAGGCGTAGGAGTCCCTCGGCTCGATCGACCTTGCTGTCCGAGGTTCCTCTAGCTTAGTTAAAGAGACCCCTCGGCCGCTCTTCGACGAGCCGAGGCCAGGGGTAGCGATATCAGCATGAACAGAGGCGGAGTTGGCTCGAAAATGAAACCTGGTTGGCCGGAGCCTAGCCGGGTTGTCCGTTGGCGGGATCGACGTCGGAGTTGATCAGCCGAGGCTTCGGACCGGGCTGGCGCCTCGGAAGATGGTTGGTCGAGGCCCCAGGGGTAACCGGCCGAGCCGCCTGCTCGGGCCGGATTCCCGGAGAAGTCCCTGGCAGCGATTGCCCGGGCGTGGTGATGACGTCGTCCTTCGGAGCGGAGACCCTCGGACCACGTCGCCGTTCGAGGCTAGGTCGGGCCTCGCCGAAGGTACCGTCGATGCCGAGGGTGTTGCTGCCCCCTTCCAGCGTCAAGACCCGAGCCTGCAGGATCAGATTGTCTTGTAGCGTGTGCCTTGTGCGGCCGTCGAGGCCAGAACACACACCCTTGCTGCGTTGTAAAGCTGCGTCTCTTTTCCTCTTGTTTCGAGTATCTGGACTTTTTGTTGGTAACAGGGATGTTTGTGCGAGCGAGAGTTGCTTCTCGCGGAAGGTGATGAGTGAGGTATCCGTATCCCGGAGGCGTAGGAGTCCCTCGGTTCGGTCGGCCTTGCCGCTTACGCGTACTTTCACCCGTCCATGAGGCCCTGTCATCGACTCGGTCGAGAAGGCTCGAAGGATCGCTTCGGCAGAAGGGCTTCCGAACGTAAAGACTTGTTCGATCCGCGGAGTCACTTTATCCGAACGCGAGTTACTTATCGCAGAAGGTGATGAGTGAGGTATCCGTATCCCGGAGGCGTAGGAGTCCCTCGGCTCGGTCAGCCTTGGCTGCTTACATGTACTCCGTCGTTTCCAGGACCCACTTTTCGAAGTAGTCAAAAAGCACAAAAGATATTCTGGTAGAAGAGATTTTTTTTTGAGGAAAATTTTGACGCAGAGGGGGTTTCCCCCCTTTTAGCCCCCGAGGGAGGGTCGGGCTTTGCCGAGGCGAGGCCGACCCTTCCTTGTTGACTAAACTTTGCATGGGTGCGGGGTATATGAACAACTTGGAAACATCTTAAGGGTAGAAACGACGTAGCTGTTGGATGTTCCAAGCGTTGTCGTAGACCTCGCCTTGACTGTTGGCCAGCTTGTACGTTCCGGGCTTCAGAACTTTGGCGATGACGAATGGCCCCTCCCAGGGGGGCGTGAGCTTGTGCCTCCCTCGGGCGTCTTGCCGCAGACGAAGCACCAGGTCGCCCACCTGGAGGTCTCGGGGTTGGACCCCTCGGGCGTGGTAGCGTCGCAGGGACTGCTGATACCGCGCCGAGTGTAGTAAGGCCCTGTCCCGAGCCTCTTCCAGCTGGTCCAGCGAGTCTTCTCGGCTAGCTTGGTTGCTTTCATCGTCGTAGGCCCTCGTCCTCGGGGAGCCGTATTCCAGGTCAGTGGGCAAGACGGCCTCGGCCCCGTAGACCAGGAAGAACGGCGTGAAACCCGTGGCTCGGCTCGGCGTTGTCCTCAGGCTCCAGACCACCGAGGGGAGTTCCTTCATCCATCGCTTGCCGAACTTGTTGAGGTCGTTGTAAATCCGAGGCTTGAGCCCTTGTAGAATCATGCCGTTGGCACGCTCTACTTGCCCATTCGACATGGGATGAGCTACGGCAGCCCAGTCCACCCGGATGTGGTGATCCTCGCAAAAATCCAAGAATTTTCTGCCGGTGAACTGGGTGCCGTTGTCGGTGATGATGGAGTTTGGGACTCCGAAGCGATGGATGATGTTGGTGAAGAACGCCACCGCCTGCTCGGACCTGATGCTGTTCAGGGGTCGGACCTCGATCCACTTGGAGAATTTGTCGACGGCGACCAGCAGGTGCGTGTAGCCCCCGGGCGCCTTCTGCAGAGGGCCGACGAGGTCCGGACCCCACACAGCAAAGGGCCAGGTGATGGGTATCGTCTGCAGAGCCTGAGCGGGCAGGTGGGTCTGCTTCGCATAGAATTGACACCCCTCGCAGGTGCGGATGATTCGAGTGGCGTCAGCCACCACCGTCGGCCAGTAGAAGCCTTGCCGGAAAGCGTTCCCGACGAGGGCTCAGGGCGCTGCATGATGGCCGCAAGCCCCCGAGTGTATCTCTTGCAGGAGTTCCTGACCTTCGGCGATGGAGATGCATCGCTGGAGGATGCCCGAGGGGCTCCGGTGGTAGAGCTCCTTCTCATCGCCCAACAAGACAAACGACTTGGCGCGTCGCGCTACCCGCCGAGCCTCGGCTTGGTCGAGGGGTATCTCTCCTTGGCGGAGATACTGCAGGTACGAGGTCTGCCAATCTCGATCAGGCGTGACCCCGCTCCGCTCCTCCTCGACGCGCAGCGCCTCGCCCTCGGGGGCCGAGGGTACCTCGGGCTGAACCGAGGATGCCACGGGCTGGGTCGAGGGTACCTCGGACTCGGGCGTGTCGTCGATCTTGACGGAGGGTTGGTGCAGATCCCGGGAGAAGACGTCCGGGGGAACCGTCGTTTGCCCCGAGGCTATCTTTGCCAGCTCGTCCGTAGTCTCGTTGTAGCACCGGGCGATGTGGTTAAGCTCGAGCCCGTAGAACTTGTCTTCCAGGCGCCGAACCTCATCGCAGTAGGCCTCCATCTTCGGGTCGCGGCAGTGGGAGTTCTTCATGACTTGGTCGATGACGAGCTGCGAGTCGCCGCGAGCATCGAGGCGTCGGACCCCTAGCTCGATGGCGATTCGCAATCCGTTGATCAGAGCTTCGTACTCAGCCACATTGTTGGATGCCGGGAAATGGAGGCGCAGCACGTAGCGCAGGTGTTTCCTGAGGGGCGAGACGAAGAGCAGGCCCACGCCGGCTCCCGTCTTCATCAGCGACCCATCGAAAAACATGGTCCAGAGCTCCGGTTGGATCGGAGCCGTCGGCAGCTGGGTGTCGACCCATTCGGCTACGAAGTCCGCCAGTACCTGGGACTTGATGGCCTTCCGAGGGGCGAACGAGATTGTCTCGCCCATGATTTCCACCGCCCACTTTGCGATCCTGCCCGAGGCCTCTCGGCACTGGATGATCTCCCCCAGGGGGAAGGATGACACCACAGTTACCGGATGAGACTCGAAGTAATGTCGCAACTTTCGCCTCGTCAGGATCACTGCATACAGTAGCTTCTGAACTTGTAGGTAGCGGATCTTGGTTTCGGACAGCACCTCGCTGATGAAGTAAACTGGCCTCTGAACGGGCAATGCATGCCCCTCTTCTTGCCTTTCGACCACAATCGCGGCGCTAACCACCTGAGTGGTCACGGCGACGTAGACCAAGAGGGCTTCTCCATCAGCTGGGGGTACCAAGATAGGCGCCTTGGTGAGGAGCGCCTTCAGGTTCCCGAGAGCTTCCTCGGCCTCGGGGGTCCAAGTGAAGCACTCGGCCTTCCTTAAGAGGCGGTACAGAGGCAGGCCTCTTTCGCCGAGGCGTGAGATGAAACGGCTCAAGGCCGCGAGACATCCCATGACCCTCTGTACGCCTTTTAAGTCCTTGATCGGCCCCATGTTGGTGATGGCTGCGATCTTCTCCGGGTTGGCTTTGATGCCCCGCTCGGAGACGATGAATCCCAGGAGCATGCCTCGGGGCACCCCAAAGACACACTTCTCGGGATTGAGCTTGACGTCCTTTGCCTTGAGACACCGGAATGTCACTTCAAGGTCGGAGAGGAGGTCGGAGGCTTTCCTTGTCTTGACTACGATGTCATCGACGTAGGCCTCGACCGTACGACCGATGTGTTCGCCGAACACATGGTTCATGCACCGCTGGTACGTCGCACCCGCTTTCCTCAAACCGAACGACATGGTGACATAGCAGTACATGCCGAAGGGCGTGATGAAAGAAGTCGCGAGCTGGTCAGACTCTTTCATCTTGATTTGATGATACCCTGAGTAGGCATCGAGGAAAGACAGGGTTTCGCACCCAGCAGTGGAATCCACGATTTGATCGATGCGAGGTAGAGGGTAGGGAACCTTCGGACATGCTTTGTTGAGACCAGTGTAGTCTACACACATCCGCCATTTCCCCCCTTTCTTTCTCACAAGCATAGGGTTGGCAAGCCATTCGGGATGGAATACCTCTTTGACGAACCCTGCTGCCATCAGCTTGTGGATCTCCTCGCCTATCACTCTGCGCTTCTCCTCGTCGAATCGGCGCAGAGGCTGCCTGACCGGTCGGGCTCCGGCCCGAATATCCAGCGAGTGCTCGGCGACATCCCTCGGCATGTCGGGCATGTCCGAGGGACTCCACGCAAAGACGTCGGCGTTTGCGCGGAGAAAGTCGACGAGCACTGCTTCCTATTTGGGGTCGAGCCTGGAACCGATCCGGATCTGCTTGGAGGTGTCGCCACTGGGGTCGAGAGGGACGGCCTTAACCGTCTCCGCTGGCTCGAAATTGCCGGCGTGTCGCTTCACGTCTGGCACCTCTCTGGAGAGGTTCTCCAGGTCGGCGATGAGGGCCTCGAACTCGGCGAGGGCCTCGGCGTACTCCACGCACTCCACGTCGCATTCGAACGCGTGTTTGTACGTGGGGCCGACGGTGATGCCCCCGTTGGGGCCCGGCATCTTGAGCTTCAGGTAGGGGTAGTTGGGGACGGCCATGAACTTCACGTAGCATGGCCTCCCCAATACCGCGTGGTAGGTTCCTCGGAACCCGACCACCTCGAACATCAGAATCTCCCTTCGGAAGTTGGAGGGCGTTCCGAAGCAGACAGGAAGGTCGAGCTGTCCGAGGGGCTGGACGCGCATCCCAGGAATGATCCCGTGGAAGGGCGCAGCGCCTGCTCGGACGGAGGACAGATTGACGCGCAGGAGCCTGAGGGTCTCGGCGTAGATGATGTTGAGGCAGCTGCCCCCATCCATCAGGGCCTTGGTGAGCCTGACGTCGCCGATGATGGGGTCGACGACGAGCGGGTATTTCCCCGGGCTCGGCACGTGGTCGGGGTGGTCAGCTTGGTCGAAGGTGATGGGCTTGTTGGACCAGTCTAGGTAGACTGGCGCCGCCACCTTCACCGAGCAGACCTCCCGACGCTCTCGCTTGCGATGCCGAGCCGAGGCATTCGCCGCATGCCCTCCGTAGATCATGAAGCAGTCGCGGACCTCGGGGAACTCTCCTGCTTGGTGATCTTCCTTTTTGTCGTCGTCGCGGGCCCTACCACCCTCTGCGGGTGGCCCGGCCCTGTGGAAGTGGCGCCGAAGCATGACGCACTCCTCGAGGGTGTGCTTGACGGGCCCCTGATGGTAAGGGCACGACTCCTTGAGCATCTTGTCGAAGAGGTTGGCACCTCCGGGGGGCTTCCGAGGGTTCTTGTACTCGGTAGCGGCGACAAGGTCCGCGTCGGCGGCGTCGCGTTTCGCTTGCGACTTCTTCTTGCCTTTCTTCTTGGCGCCGCGCGGAGTAGACGCCTCGGGAGCATCTTCCGATGGGCGGCCCTGGGGCTGCTTGTCCTTTCGGAAGATGGCCTCGACCGCCTCCTGGCCAGAGGCGAACTTGGTGGCGATGTCCATCAGCTCGCTCGCCCTGGTGGGGGTCTTGCGACCCAACTTGCTCACCAGGTTGTGGCAGGTGGTGCCGGCAAGGAACGCGCCGATGACATCTGAGTCGGTGATGTTGGGCAGCTCGGTGCGCTGCTTCGAGAATCACCGGATGTAGTCCCGAAGAGACTCTCCCGGCTGTTGCCGGCAGCTTCGGAGGTCCCAGGAATTCCCGGGGCGCACGTACGTGCCCTGGAAGTTGCCGGCGAAGGCTTGGACCAAATCCTCCCAGTTGGAGATCTGCCCCGGAGGCAGGTGCTCCAACCAGGCGCGAGCAGTGTCGGAGAGGAACAGGGGGAGGTTGCGGATGATGAGGTTGTCGTCGTCCGTTCCACCCAGTTGGCAGGCCAGGCGGTAGTCTGCGAGCCACAATTCCGGTCTCGTTTCCCCTGAGTACTTTGTGATAGTAGTCGGGGGTCGGAACCGGGCCGGAAACGGCGCCCGCCGGATGGCCCGGCTGAAGGCCTGCGGACCGGGTGGTTCGGGCGAGGGACTCCGATCCTCCCTGCTGTCGTAGCGTCCCCCACGCCTGGGGTGGTAGCCTCGGCGCACCCTTTCGTCGAGGCGGGCCCGACGATCGCGACGATGGTGCTCGTTGCCGAGGTGGCCCGGGGCCGCAGGCGCGGTGTTGCGCGTGCGCCCGATGTAGACCGAGGCTTCCCGCATGAATCGGGAAGTCACGACATGAGGTTCCGAGGGGTACCCCTGCCTTCGGGAGGCAGAGCTCTCGGCCCGCCGGGCCGCGGTGCCTTCCAGGAGATTCTTGAGCTCTCCCTGGATTCGCCGACCCTCGGTGGTTGATGGTTCTGGCATCGCGCGGAGGAGCATCGCTGCGGCTGCCAGGTTCTGACCGACCCCGCTGGATGCGGGTGGCGGCCTGTCCCTGACATCGTTGGCGACGCGGTGCTGGAAACCCTGGAGCAGATGACGTGTTTCTCCGGCCGGGGGTTGGCCCGCCCATACCTGCCCGACGTCCCGGCGGATCGACTCGAGCGCTCCTGCTCCCTCGTCGAGCCTGGCCTACGCCCCGCGGACTTGCTCGAGCTGTGGGTCGTGACCCCCCGCCGGAACGGGGACCACAGCTAGCTCCCGCGGGATGTCGGCGCGAGGCACCGGCCTAGGGAGATCGCCGCCCTCCGTGTAACACCCGGATTTTAGGGGTCCAAAACCCGGGTGCTAACATAAACACCAGGTATGCTGGGACCAAGTCTCATACATATGATGTATAGTGGCACAGGATCGAATGTCACAACTTTATAAATAACAGGAGTTCTATACAAAATAAATAATTACATTATAAGGAGACAACGGTCCAGCAACCCAAAGTTGACTGGGAGACGACGACCTAGACCTCTCACGAACTCATCGCAGCATCCTCCATGAGCATCATCCTGCAGTACCTGTTCCTGACCTGTGGTGTATGTGAGACAGCAAGAGTGAGCTCACATACGTTCATCACTCAACAAGTTGTGGGGAATAATGTGCATGAACTCGCCAAAGGTGGGAGCTCACGTGAAGTGTAAGGCTTACCAAAGAAGATGGTTAGAGCTGAGCATTGCTTTTAAAGTTGGTCAAAATTTTATTAGCAATTACTAAGTATAAATAAATACCAACCCAATTAAATAGTAGAACAAAAGTAACATCATCACCTGCGATGCAATGCATATGACATATTGAATTTAGTTCCATAAATTAATCATGTGAGGGTCCGAGCTGCTCATGACCGTGAGCACGGCTAGTATACTAGTTTTACACTCTGCAGAGGTTGCGCATCTTTACCCACAAGTCGTGTATCCCATGTCGCCAGGGTTTGCAAGGCCCTTAGACACTACCGAGGTGAATGGCTAGGGATCCACTACGAGGCCTTTACAAAGTTCCACTAGCTTCCGAAAACCCGCTACAGTTTATAGGAAGTTCCAGTGCAGGAATCCCTTGCAGGACCGCCATCGCAGCAAAATCCTCCCGAGGGCCTCCCTACACTGACCACTCCCCTACTGCCCTTGCCCCTTTCGGGTAAGGTAGTCTTCCACTAGCTTTCCTAATTAATCAGCCAAGGGGTCCCATTCCTCCCTTGTGGTAGCACTATTTTCCCGGGTGGTCGCTCCATGTTCCAATTAACATAATGATCTTAACATGAACAATAAATAACCACTGATAACAAAAGTGTAATCATGAATAGAATAATCTTCATACCCAAAACCACATATAGCACTAGCAAGTACTACCCAGAAAGTTCGGTGGTAAACAAGGTATAAAGATAGACAAACTAGGGTAACCTATTAGGTCCCATCAAAATTAACCTATGCAGATCATTATGATTAATCAGAACATGGCTGGGTAAAAAGAAGTGATCAAGGGCACAACTTGCCTGGGTCTTGAGATTCCAGGTACCAGGATGATCTTCAGATGACACGTGTTCTCACTGCTAGTCGTAGCAATACAAACAAACATGTGTAGGCAAAATTTAACATCACACCAAACAAGTAAACAAAATACATAATAATAATCTACACATTAAAATAAGGTTCTAGGAACAGGAATCATTAATTTTGGAGTTATAGATTTTAAGTTATGGATTTTCTAATGTTTTATGTGTTTAATACAAAATTAAGTATTAGATAAATTTAAATGAGCCTTTTATGCCAAAACAGAGGCACAAAATGATGAAGAATATTATTACAAAATTTTAGAAACTGGAATGGTTCAATTTGGAGCTAAAATGAATTTTCTATGAATTATCTAAGTTCTAGCAATTATTTTTGTATTAAAAATACATTTACTAATTCATTTATACGTTTTAAACGTGCTCTGGACTGGGCGCCAATTAAACAGAAGCACAGGGGGCTCGGCGCAAGAATCCCGAGACACAGGGAACAGTTAAACGGGGATGGCGGGTTGATTTCAATAAAACTCAGGGTCTCTTTAAACAATATGCCATGCGAAGGGGTATGGACGGTTTTCAGCCGTTCGATCAGATCTCGATGGTGAGGATTAGATCCACAGCCGCCGCGAACCGGTACACATCCTGAGCCGCAGGATCCGAGATCTGCGGCCTGGTTTTAATGAAGCTCGGGCCACCCGGAACCGACCGATCCGAATCTAACGGTCCCGATCGATCACGCGAAAGGGTACGCCCTGATCTAATCTTAGCCGCACATTTGAGATCTAACGATCACCACGTTTCCCCCCAAACTCCAGCTCGGGACGGCGGCGCCGCCCAAGACTCGCGGCGAACCATCGCCGGAGAAAACCCAATCCGACGTTCCGGTGCCCTAGAGCTCAATCAAAGGCTACTACACTATGCTTAGGGGATGGCGAACACACTGGAGTAGTTCTTACCGACAGTGGCGAAGCAGGAACACCCGGCCACGGCGTGAAGCGGTCCCGCGGCGGAGCGCCAACTACGACGAAGAATCCCCGTGGTCTGGAGCACGATTCCACCCAGGCGAAGCCGCGACGAGCATCCACGTGCACCGGGCTTCCTCCTGGGTCGATCACCGAGGTCCGAACGGCAATCAAGGCGGGGTTCCGCGGCGGCGCCCAATTTCTCCCGCTGTGCTCGGTGAGCCTCGGGGTTCTGGTGACGAGCGAGGACGGCGACCGGGCAATATAGGGGCAGGGTGAGTCCGAGCGGAGCAGCAGCGGAGATTTCGGTCGGGGAGCTTGCGGATCGAGCTGCGGACGCCCGCGATTGCCGCGCGGATTCTCGGCGGCGAGTTCGCGCGAATTGTTGAAGACGGGCCTGACGAGGTGGACCCGCGTGTCGGTGAGAAGGCGAGAGCGCGCGTGAGAGGGACGAGAGGCTGCCCGTGGGGCCCGCGTGTCGGCGCGTGAGTGGAGTGGGCTGCGCGCGGGTGAGTGGAGATGGGCCGAAATGTGTGGTTGCGGCCCAGTTAAGGTTTTTTTTCTCTTTTTTCATTTTATTTTCTATTTCTTTTCTTCATTTCCAAGTTAAATTTGAATTCAAACTTAAATTCAAATCTCTATGGCTCATCATTTCAACTTATTTTTGTGAAGTTAGGGATATTAATTCTGAATATACTTGTTTATATATATATTATTTATATTTTTGTTTTATATCCCTTCTCTTTCTCTTATTTCCCCTTTCTTTCCTATTTTAAATTTTGAATTCAAATTTAAATTCAAGCTTGTGACTAGTTCATTTGCAAACCATATCTGTGCAAAAACATATTTTATATATTTCTTTATTTATTTTAGTTCTTTTAGACAGGCTTTCAATCATATAGTAGAGAATAATCCATACCTTATTAGTTCTAGGGAAATCAAATTTATATTGTGGACTTATATATATTAAGAAATAGTTTAATCATAATTCTCCTGTATAACCTAACCCAAAGGCAATTTAGATTATCTAAGTATCTTTAATTATGTATTTTTAACATATTCATGAGTGGAAACTTCTAAATTATGATTATCTTTAAGGAAAGGTGTTTTGATTTAAAATCTTTGAGAATTTTTCCTTGTCTTCACAAGATTGAACTTTAGGGTGTTACAAATCCTACCCCCCTTAAAAATAATCTCGTCCTCGAGATTAGTAATAAAAAGGGATGTATACTCATATTGTTCCTGGAACATATGCACAAACAAAGAAATCTCTGCATGAGGCATAATCCTTTAACAAAACATGGGGTCAATAGACCTTATTGTTCCTTCTAGAATAATTTCATATCATCTACTAACTAAAGTAACATCTAGATCTTACAAATCATCATAATCTATATCTATGTAGCTTGGTGGGGCGGGTGGTGGTGGTGGAGGTTGTTGTTGTTGTTGTTGTCTCTCCAACCGTGCTTGTCTTATTTCTTGGCGGGCCTGACGTATTTCCTCGCGTTGTTGTCTTATCTGATTCTGCATCTCGGTCACCAGGTCTGTTAACTGTTGTATTACCAGTCTTTGGGTAGCAACCACTTGATCAATTTCAACAAGTGGAGGATTTGAAGGATTCATTTCTGTTTGCTGTTATGTGATAATCTTTCCTTTTCTGGTATTGACCATGGAAGTTAGAAGCATATGGTAATAGTTTTGCAAAGGAAATTATTCAATAAGCGGAATGAATAAGCTAGTGGCTGGTTATAATCTGAAGATTCTTTAGTAGGGCTTAATCTTTGTTTTTATGTCCAGATTGGGGTAACTAGTCGTATAAAGTGAATATCCAAGGGTAAGATAGAATCTGTCAAGATGAGAGATGTATATGGGTGAGATAGACTACAAGATGTAGGTTAAAAGTTTGTTTGTTGTTAGGTGGGAATAGAAAGGTTATACCATTCATCATGGCTCTATGGGTTGGGTTAGCTCATGGTTGAGTTGATCAAATGTGCTAAGTTAAGTTAATACATGGCTAGTGGGGTCTAATCTCTTCTACTAGTGTCATTAATCTGTTTAAGTGGACCATATTAAGTTAGATAACATTAGACCACACTAGATCAGGTTACATTAGGTAAGATAAGATCGAGATTAGATTGGATATGACAAGGTTAGACTAATTTAGGTTAGATAGGTCCAACAGGGTAGAATATGTATTATTAAGATATGTTAGGATATTTTGAGATTAGTTAGATATGTTATGATAAGATAGAATCTCTTCAAGATAAGATGAATGTATTAAGGTAAGAAGAACCTTCTAAGATGAGGTGGATCTAGTAAGATATGAAGGAATCTTATAAGATACGATGAATCTATTAAGATAAGAGAGAATCTTATTAAGATAAGATGAATTGGTTAGAATGAGATCTTTTAGGATAAGATAAATTTCTTAAGCTGGATATGTTCCAATGGGGACAATCTAGGTTGTCTAGTTATTTTATAAATATATTTTTATACCTATGTGTATATGCAGATGCAATTGTGGACATCACCCCACAACCCATCACACTCAATCAAAGATCCAAATCAGGCAGATATCATAAGAACAAACATTCAAATACATAGACACTTATAAAAATAGTTTTGTTTCTTTGTTCCTAAGAGTAGTGCCTCCTATTCCTAAAGGTCACCTTAGGCACAGGATTTCAAAGTGTGAAATCCAAGTTTGTCTTTAGAAGGAAAAAGGTAAGAATAATCAGAGTAAAGCGGAAAAAGATTAAGAAAAGTTTAGAAAAGAATCAGAGTAGCAAAGGTAAGTAGGTAAGGGTTGTCCAGTTCTATCTAGGTTTCGTCCTACAGTCAACATTCCTCTGATACCACTTCTGTAACACCCGGATTTTAGGGGTCCAAAACCCGGGTGCTAACATAAACACCAGGTATGCTGGGACCAAGTCTCATACATATGATGTATAGTGGCACAGGATCGAATGTCACAACTTTATAAATAACAGGAGTTCTATACAAAATAAATAATTACATTATAAGGAGACAACGGTCCAGCAACCCAAAGTTGACTGGGAGACGACGACCTAGACCTCTCACGAACTCATCGCAGCATCCTCCATGAGCATCATCCTGCAGTACCTGTTCCTGACCTGTGGTGTATGTGAGACAGCAAGAGTGAGCTCACATACGTTCATCGCTCAACAAGTTGTGGGGAATAATGTGCATGAACTCGCCAAAGGTGGGAGCTCACGTGAAGTGTAAGGCTTACCAAAGAAGATGGTTAGAGCTGAGCATTGCTTTTAAAGTTGGTCAAAATTTTATTAGCAATTACTAAGTATAAATAAATACCAACCCAATTAAATAGTAGAACAAAAGTAACATCATCACCTGCGATGCAATGCATATGACATATTGAATTTAGTTCCATAAATTAATCATGTGAGGGTCCGAGCTGCTCATGACCGTGAGCACGGCTAGTATACTAGTTTTACACTCTGCAGAGGTTGCGCATCTTTACCCACAAGTCGTGTATCCCATGTCGCCAGGGTTTGCAAGGCCCTTAGACACTACCGAGGTGAATGGCTAGGGATCCACTACGAGGCCTTTACAAAGTTCCACTAGCTTCCGAAAACCCGCTACAGTTTATAGGAAGTTCCAGTGCAGGAATCCCTTGCAGGACCGCCATCGCAGCAAAATCCTCCCGAGGGCCTCCCTACACTGACCACTCCCCTACTGCCCTTGCCCCTTTCGGGTAAGGTAGTCTTCCACTAGCTTTCCTAATTAATCAGCCAAGGGGTCCCATTCCTCCCTTGTGGTAGCACTATTTTCCCGGGTGGTCGCTCCATGTTCCAATTAACATAATGATCTTAACATGAACAATAAATAACCACTGATAACAAAAGTGTAATCATGAATAGAATAATCTTCATACCCAAAACCACATATAGCACTAGCAAGTACTACCCAGAAAGTTCGGTGGTAAACAAGGTATAAAGATAGACAAACTAGGGTAACCTATTAGGTCCCATCAAAATTAACCTATGCAGATCATTATGATTAATCAGAACATGGCTGGGTAAAAAGAAGTGATCAAGGGCACAACTTGCCTGGGTCTTGAGATTCCAGGTACCAGGATGATCTTCAGATGACACGTGTTCTCACTGCTAGTCGTAGCAATACAAACAAACATGTGTAGGCAAAATTTAACATCACACCAAACAAGTAAACAAAATACATAATAATAATCTACACATTAAAATAAGGTTCTAGGAACAGGAATCATTAATTTTGGAGTTATAGATTTTAAGTTATGGATTTTCTAATGTTTTATGTGTTTAATACAAAATTAAGTATTAGATAAATTTAAATGAGCCTTTTATGCCAAAACAGAGGCACAAAATGATGAAGAATATTATTACAAAATTTTAGAAACTGGAATGGTTCAATTTGGAGCTAAAATGAATTTTCTATGAATTATCTAAGTTCTAGCAATTATTTTTGTATTAAAAATACATTTACTAATTCATTTATACGTTTTAAACGTGCTCTGGACTGGGCGCCAATTAAACAGAAGCACAGGGGGCTCGGCGCAAGAATCCCGAGACACAGGGAACAGTTAAACGGGGATGGCGGGTTGATTTCAATAAAACTCAGGGTCTCTTTAAACAATATGCCATGCGAAGGGGTATGGACGGTTTTCAGCCGTTCGATCAGATCTCGATGGTGAGGATTAGATCCACAGCCGCCGCGAACCGGTACACATCCTGAGCCGCAGGATCCGAGATCTGCGGCCTGGTTTTAATGAAGCTCGGGCCACCCGGAACCGACCGATCCGAATCTAACGGTCCCGATCGATCACGCGAAAGGGTACGCCCTGATCTAATCTTAGCCGCACATTTGAGATCTAACGATCACCACGTTTCCCCCCAAACTCCAGCTCGGGACGGCGGCGCCGCCCAAGACTCGCGGCGAACCATCGCCGGAGAAAACCCAATCCGACGTTCCGGTGCCCTAGAGCTCAATCAAAGGCTACTACACTATACTTAGGGGATGGCGAACACACTGGAGTAGTTCTTACCGACAGTGGCGAAGCAGGAACACCCGGCCACGGCGTGAAGCGGTCCCGCGGCGGAGCGCCAACTACGACGAAGAATCCCCGTGGTCTGGAGCACGATTCCACCCAGGCGAAGCCGCGACGAGCATCCACGTGCACCGGGCTTCCTCCTGGGTCGATCACCGAGGTCCGAACGGCAATCAAGGCGGGGTTCCGCGGCGGCGCCCAATTTCTCCCGCTGTGCTCGGTGAGCCTCGGGGTTCTGGTGACGAGCGAGGACGGCGACCGGGCAATATAGGGGCAGGGTGAGTCCGAGCGGAGCAGCAGCGGAGATTTCGGTCGGGGAGCTTGCGGATCGAGCTGCGGACGCCCGCGATTGCCGCGCGGATTCTCGGCGGCGAGTTCGCGCGAATTGTTGAAGACGGGCCTGACGAGGTGGACCCGCGTGTCGGTGAGAAGGCGAGAGCGCGCGTGAGAGGGACGAGAGGCTGCCCGTGGGGCCCGCGTGTCGGCGCGTGAGTGGAGTGGGCTGCGCGCGGGTGAGTGGAGATGGGCCGAAATGTGTGGTTGCGGCCCAGTTAAGGTTTTTTTCTCTTTTTTCATTTTATTTTCTATTTCTTTTCTTCATTTCCAAGTTAAATTTGAATTCAAACTTAAATTCAAATCTCTATGGCTCATCATTTCAACTTATTTTTGTGAAGTTAGGGATATTAATTCTGAATATACTTGTTTATATATATATTATTTATATTTTTGTTTTATATCCCTTCTCTTTCTCTTATTTCCCCTTTCTTTCCTATTTTAAATTTTGAATTCAAATTTAAATTCAAGCTTGTGACTAGTTCATTTGCAAACCATATCTGTGCAAAAACATATTTTATATATTTCTTTATTTATTTTAGTTCTTTTAGACAGGCTTTCAATCATATAGTAGAGAATAATCCATACCTTATTAGTTCTAGGGAAATCAAATTTATATTGTGGACTTATATATATTAAGAAATAGTTTAATCATAATTCTCCTGTATAACCTAACCCAAAGGCAATTTAGATTATCTAAGTATCTTTAATTATGTATTTTTAACATATTCATGAGTGGAAACTTCTAAATTATGATTATCTTTAAGGAAAGGTGTTTTGATTTAAAATCTTTGAGAATTTTTCCTTGTCTTCACAAGATTGAACTTTAGGGTGTTACACTCCGGCATGCCGAGATGGTTGCCTTCGGAGGGATCCCCTAGCTCGACGTGGAAACATTCGCGGCTCGGGCCGCAGTCCTTGTCGTCAAGGCTGCGGCTGCCGTCGGAACAGTCGGAGAGGCAGTAGTCACATGCGGTCATAAAGTCCCGCATGGCACTGGGGTTGCCAAATCCAGAGAAATCCCAGCAAATGCTGGGATCGTCATCTTCCTCGGACCCAGAGGGCCCGTAGGTCGAGACGTCCGTCAATCGGTCCCAAGGCGACCGCACACGAAACCCCAGAGGGGTTGCACTCGCCTCAACGTGAGCGCCCGCCAAAGCGAGGTCGCTAGGCGGGTTGAGGCCGAGTCGAAATGACGTAGGATGGGAATCAGTCGGTACCTTTTGGTCGACGAGGAGCGACATAGTCACGTCGGGGACTGATTGCGCCGTCGTCTTGGGTACGAGGGCGACATCCTGCAGGCCCTCCGCGAGCGTGCTGGCGTCGTCCACTTGCTCGGGATTGGCATGTCGCGGGGGGGACGACGCTCGCCTTCGTCTCAAACGCGAGGTTGACGCCCGACGCGCCCTCCGTTGGGGCGTTGGGGACGTCGATTCGCTCGACAGCCAACGGAGCACGGCCTCCCGCTCGGCCTTGGTTGCCCCGCCTCCTCCTCCGATGGCGGGGGAGAGGACGGGGCGAGCTCGAATGTTGTTCTTCCACCACGCGGGGAAGACGTCGTCGATTCCGCCGCCGGCGGGCGGGCTGTCGGCCGCCATTGTCGTCGTCGCGCGGCGGTGGAAGGAGTATCATGTCGTAGCTGCCGTCGAGAGACATGAACTCGAGACTCCCGAAACGGAGCACCGTCCCGGGTTGGAGAGGTCGTTGGAGACTGCCCATCTGGAGCTTGACGGGAAACTGCTCGTCAACACGCAGCGTGCCCCTACCTGGCGCACCAACTGTCGGCGTTTCGAGACCGGGGGGTCCCTAAGCCGACGAGTGAGTGTGCCACGTGCCCCAGCCCAGATGGGTCGAGCGCGTGGGCGAGCGCGAAGGGGGGAAAAGCGAGGTGGCAGGAGACGAGTCATGAGAGAGGTGGGAATCCCGCGGCCTTCGTGTTCGTCCCGCGCCCAGGTCGGGTGCGCTTGAAGTAGGGGGTTACAAGCGTCCACGCGGGTGAGGGAAGCGAGCGGCCCCAAGAGAGCGCCTGCCCCGTCCTCGACCCCGCGCGGCCAACCTTCTCTAAGAAGGCCCTGGTCCTTCCTTTTATAGGCGTAAGGAGAGGATCCAGGTGTACAATGGGGGTGTAGCAGAGTGCTACGTGTCTAGCGGGGGAGAGCTAGCGCCCTAGGTACATGCCAATGTGGCAGCCGGAGAGATCTTGGCACCCAGCTGGTGTGGTGTCGTGGCTGTCGGAGGAGCAACGGAGCCTGGCGGAGGGACAGCTGTCGGAGCGGTTGGGTCCTTGCTGACGTCCCCCTGCTTCCGTAAGGGAGCTGAGAGCCGCCGTCGTCACGGGTCTAGCGGGGCGCCATCATTGCCTATCTGGCGGAGCTAGCCAGATGGGACGCCGGTCTTGTTCCCTGCGGCCCGAGTCGGCTCGGGGTAGGGTGATGATGGCGCTTCCTGTTGACGTGGTGGACTCGTGTCCTAGGTCGGGCGACGTGGAGGCTCCTCAGAAGCCGAGGTCAAGTCTGTCCTGCATGGCCGAGGCCGAGCCCGAGCTCCTGGGTCGGGCGAGGCGGAGGTCGTTCGGCAGAGGCCAGGGCGGAGTCCGACCCCTGGGGTCGGGCGAAGCGGAGTTCGTCGTCTTCTAGGGCCTAGCCCGAGTCCGAGCCCTGGGTCGGGCGAAGCGGAGTTCGCCGTCTTCCGGGGCCTTAGCCCGAGTCCGAGCCCTGGGTCGGGCGGAGCGGAGTTCGCCGTCTTCCGGGGCCTTAGCCCGAGTCCGAGCCCTGGGTCGGGCGGAGCGGAGTTCGCCGTCTTCCGGGGCCTTAGCCCGAGTCCGAGCCCTAGGTCGGGCGGAGCGGAGTTCGCCGTCTTCCGAGGTCTTAGCCCGAGTCCGAGCCCTGGGTCGGGCGGAGCGGAGTTCGCCGTCTTTCGGGGCCTTAGCCCGAGTCCGAGCCCTAGGTCGGGCGGAGCGGAGTTCGCCGTCTTCCGGGGCCTTAGCCCGAGTCCGAGCCCTGGGTCGGGCGGAGCGGAGTTTGCCGTCTTCCGGGGCCTCAGCCCGAGTTCGAGCCCTGGGTCGGGCGGAGCTTCCTATGGCGCCTTTGGCAAGGCCTGACTGCCTGTCAGTCTCACTCTGTCAAGTGGCACTGCAGTCGGAGCGGCGCAGGCGGCGCTGTCCTTCTGTCAGACCAGTCAGTGGAGCGGCGAAGTGACGGCGGTCACTTCGGCTCTGCCGGGGGGCGCGCGTCAGGATAAAGGTGTCAGGCTGCCTTTGCGTTAAATGCCCCTGCGACTCGGTCGGTCGGCGCGGCGATTTAGTCAGGGTTGCTTCTTAGCGAAGGCAAGGCCTCGGGCGAGCCGGAGATGTGTCTGCCGTTAAAAGGGGGCCTCGGGCGAGACGGAAACATCTCGGGGTCGGCTGCCCTTGCCCGAGGCTAAGCTCGGGCGAGGCGTGATCGAGTCGCTCGTATGGACTGATCCCTGACTTAATCGCACCCATCAGGCCTCTGCAGCTTTATGCTGATGGGGGTTACCAGCTGAGAATTAGGCGTCTTGAGGGTACCCCTAATTATGGTCCCCGACAATGGCAGATCCGAAAAACATGGCAGTCGCATGCATGCGGTTATACAGATCCAAAAATTATGGCAAAATGCATGCATGAGTTAAACACGTTCCCTTGCATGCGCGAAAATTTAGGAAAGATATGTGTGATGGTTTCTATTTTAAATGCTTTATTTTCTCCATAAATTTAGGATCGCTACAACAGCAATGCAGCTAGACTCGTAATTATTATTTTATGATATATAGTGATACTAAATATGCTACACTATATAGATAATTATGCAATTGGGTATACTACGTAAAAATCTGTTACCAGCTGCATGCACACGAATTTATGATGGAAAGAATATGCAATAAAAGGAAATGAATTGCATGCATAGAAACAAAAAATCGCATTTAATGTTTTATTTCCTTCATAAATATAGGATCCCTCCAACAGTCATGCAGCTAAACGCATTAGAACTAGTTTATGATGTATATTGAAATAAATTATACGACACGGTGTAGGTATTTATGCAATTCCTTACACTGCGTAAAAAAACTGGCATGTTGTTCACTGGTGGACGCATATCCGGGTAAAGCGTAAAAACCTTAAGTTTTGAGCATAAAGTCCCTCAATTATAAGCGTAAATACTGAGTCAATGAGAGGTTGATAGCTCTAGTAGATTGTTATTACGATCCTATTTTTATGACAAATCCTAAAAACATGGCAGCCACATGCATGCGGTTTCTATTTTTATACAGATCCAAAAATTATGGCAAAATCGTGGGAGTTTCCATTGCATGCGTGCAAATTATGAACAGCATAAATTAAGGAATTGTCTTTCCAATGTGCATACAGTAAACTGATATACGAACTCCGTGTTCAAGCATAAAATCGTACAGTTTTTAGCGTAAATAGTACATGTGGTAGGCATAAAACACAATAATCGAAAAGAAAACTGTGCCGGATCGGAGGATGTCACGCGTGATCATCGCTACGCGCATCTCGCGCCTTCCGTGACGTCGCTCGCTCGAACATCGCGCCTCATGCGTCGCCGTCGCTACTCGCACGTCGACGGGCGTCGCTTGCTCACCGGCCTTGGAAGTGCCGCCTCCTCGGAGCTTTGGGGACGCCGCCACTTGCCCGCACAAGGGCACCGCTGCGGATCGAGGAACCTCCGCCACCGCGCGTCGAGGTAATGGAGTTGCGGCCACCGGCCTGGGAACCGCCGCCACCGCACAAGGGCGCTGCCGCCGCTCGCCCTCTGGATCGGGGGCCGCCACCGCCGGCCTGGGAACCGCCACCACCGCACAAGGGCGCTGCCGCCGCTCGCCCTCTTGATCGGGGGCCGCCACCGTCGGCCTGGGAACCGCCACCACCGCATGTCGAGGTCGGGGAGCCGCGGCCACCACCGCGCGCACTATCGGGCAACCGCCGTCGCTAATGAATCGAGATGGGGCGTGAAAAACTGATCCCTAGCACTACGGATTTTCTTTTATAGGACATCTGGACCTGGTCCGGCTCGACCGGATTGCACTGTCTGGCCTGGGCTTCCAATAACTAAAGGAAGCCCAGGGCTCCTAATATACAATCTATATATATATATATATAGTCTTTTAGCTGTATTTATGATCTAGAGTCTTAGAGTTGTATCATAGAGTCTATTAGCTCTTTCTTGTATTGAAAACTGAACTAATGTCTTAGGGTTGTAACTTGTAAGGAGTACGGTACACCGTAAAAGACGATTAGATCTAATAATAGAGGCAAGATCATTACTATTTGATGATGATTACATGGAGGAGGGGATGATCGATTATCTTTGCATGTTGTTTTTCATGTTTTTTGTTGCAGGAGCAGGCAGCAAGCAACATTATGGCTAAACTAAAGGCTACCTAATGGGTATTGTCATCCTATACTCACAAATAAAATCCATGCACCCTAAAAAATCCATACTCACAGTCGGGTACAAAATCATATGTCCATAGCCACCCGTGCGGGTAACAGGTACCCGCGGGTTGCCCGTGCCCGGCATTGTTATGACTAGACACATAAAATTCTAATTATTTAATAGATTAAACTTGGAATAAAACAATAGATAAACAAATTATGTATGAATCACAATGCAAGTAACTTGACTTTCAAACTCCATAGTTCACTAGAATATGAATATCACAATCACAATTTTATTGCCTAATAATATATATGTAAGTATGAATTTATGAGGCACACCATATAACTGAGATGGATGTATTTTACCTACGGATTTTCGAGTTTGGATAGCATAAAAACATACATGAGCCCATAACAAACTTGATAGGTACAACTTTATTTCTATGAATAAACCCGTGGGTAAAAAAATGATTTATACTCGTACCATAATAGAGTAAAAACCGTACCAATTGCTAAAGGCAGCCTCTCGCTCTCTAATAAAACTACCAGATAGTTATCCCAGCGCGCCCAAAACCTAAGGAAAAGCTGCACGGCTACCTGCAAGCTCTCCTCTCCTCAGAGTCAGTACTACAGCTGGTCTACTGCTGCCCAAGCCGGCCCCGGTTTACAGTGTCGGCCGGGTGGGGTCCACCGTCCACACAAGCCGTAGCTGCATGGCTCATGGTGGACGGATAAAAGGGAGGGAGGGAGCGGGTGAGCCTGCAGCGGCAAATCATTACGGCCACCAAAAGGCAGCCCCCGCCGCGCCGTACGTGGCGGCCGG
This sequence comes from Zea luxurians, assembly GCA_029449295.1. Taxonomy (NCBI): domain Eukaryota; kingdom Viridiplantae; phylum Streptophyta; class Magnoliopsida; order Poales; family Poaceae; genus Zea; species Zea luxurians. Next base: position 16,040,976 of record JAOPSE010000024.1, on the reverse strand, counting down.
TGTGTGGCCACCACGTTCGTTTGTCTCGTCCATGGAGATGCTTGCACAGGGCTCATCTATATATTTGTCCTTAATCCTGTTTCCAGGTAAGATAGTGATTCTGTCTTTATTCATTTAACTTATGGTTTTGTTCTTTCTTTTTTTCGAAAACCAATGCAGATCGAGTTCACCTCTTTGCGTAAAGATGTGTTCACAAAATTTTTTTTACGTTTAGCTAAAAAAAATATACCGGTTTACATTATTAACGAAAGATTTGCATAGGACGGTCGTTTTATGTGTACGGCGGGTACGAGTGCATGGTCATCGTTAATCGGAGGCTGCAGGCACACCTCTGTTAATGTCATCTATTGTGCCTTTGAAGAATAATCAAACCCATGATCTACCGCTCAATCATAACACATCTCTCTATCACTAGACCACACAATCATGTGTCACTGTTTAACAACATTTCGAATATTTTGGCTACTAAATAAATTCAAACGAAAATTTGTTTAACTGCAATGTTTTAAGTTTTACCAAGCACTATAATTTTTCAATCGAAACTATCTACTTTATTTACCTTTTCTGCCCTAAGAGCCTTTCAGATATCCAACTCCAACCCTATTCGACTCTATGTCGTCTAGATCAAATCCTGGGGTGGTCTGCCGACCCCAAGACGACCCTACGATCTTACGCCTGATGAAGGACAAGATCTACTTCACTCAAGATCTCTTTCTCGAATTGATCTCTTAATTCCTAAGCGGCTCTACGTTGTTTGAGGACGTCCCGGTTGATCTGCTGACCCGGAGCACCCTAGGGCCTCTCCCCTAGCAGCGCCAAGTCGCGGACCGTCTGGCCCAGAGTCGCGAACAGTCCACGCCGCCACGACGAGCACCGCTAGCCGACCCGGCGACCCGTCGCGGGCCGCCGCCGCCGTTCACCTCGCGGAGCCAAATCTAAAGTATTGCTCATCAGGAGAAGACCATAGGGTTTGTTCCTAAATAGGTGGTGGTCATCATAGAGGTGACTCAGCGCTCTAAAGATCTTTAACTTTATTCGACTCTACATTATCTAAACGTGCCGAGTACCGCCAGACGGTTCATTAATTCTAGTGTTTGGTGACCAAATCGACGCCAACACGTATAGTTTGGAACGTGGAGAGCAGTACTGAGCTGCTGTATTCACGAGGACATGGACAATGTGTTATTCTATTGTACGTTGTTAGCAACGGAGAACCTCAGGGTCACCCTAAGTTGGAGAGAGGTTTTTATGAAAACTATCCAAATTTCGTGTTTAGGGAATTATTTTGGGAACTATTGGAGCTGCGTGCACTCGATCAAATTTCGTATATAAGTGCTACACTACCCAGTACCCACTATGCATGTATTCTGCTTTTCAAGTTGCGTAGGGGGTTGTAGGCTGTTCGTCGCTGATCGAGTAAAGCCTGCCTGCCATTATATTTGTGGAACTGTCCTCCATAGTCTGAACTTGTACAGCACGAAAACATTATGTATGTATGTGCGTCTCTGCAAAAACCGAACGCCGCACCTTTCACCTTCTCAAGAAAGCGAAATACAGGCGAAGCCCACCACTCGGCCGGCTCTATCATACACACACACACACTGTCCTAGGCCAGCTGCAGCAGGGGGGACAAAGAGAACAAAGATGGGGGCAGCAGGACACGCAGCAAAAGGCCACGGTCGACGCCTGCACGCAAAGGTAGGTAGGTCAGCAGGAGACAGTGCACGGGAGAGACCGAGAGAAAGCCTCCACAAGCACTAGTCCGAACGAAAACGACCCCGGGCCTGGCCCTACAATAACGAGAAAGATCTAAACTTTGGCAGGTGTAATATTTCAACTTCCAGAGGTTTATCTAGATTAGAGCAGTATATGTGGTTTGCAAAGTTCTTATGAGCGCAACGTTAGAAATGACAAAAAAAAGTATCATTATTTGGACATCTAATAGGCTCCAGGCATGCGGCTGGGACAACTTAGTGAGTAGACCCGAAACATTAAGTATCAAGTGACAGCTTAAACCAATGGTAAACAAAAATGGATGTCATTCCATCACTTTCAAACCAGGGTATTCGAACCCTCATTATTCTGGTATGTTGAGAGATTTGGATGGAGACAATCGAATTTTAATTGAATAAAGCCTCCCAATGGAGTAGTTTCCAAAAAAAAAAAACAAAGAGTAGACGCTGCTGCAGGAGTAAAAGGGCTAGCGGCTTATAAGTCGAGTCCAGGCTCGTGGAGTTTTACTATTCTTTTGGTTGTACATCGTAAATCTCTCGCAACTTTGCCCCCTCCTTCGAGTTTCCCTGCTTCTTAATACAATAGACAGCCTGCCGGTTCTTTTCAAACAAAAAAAAACGTGTGTTTTTCTTCTTCTATATCTACGTTTCGTTTGGTGCAACACATATGACCCACAACCACAAAGCATGCATCTTTATTGTTGGGTGTATCCACTTGTCCACAGTGGTAATTATAGGCATGGCTGCAGTGGCGTACGTACGCGAGACAGGGGAAGGGGAGTAGACTGGACATGATATCTTTCGGAAAGCACATTTACAGGAACCGTCGTCACAAAAGATCGAGACCCAACACAGCTTAAAAAGCAGAGGAGAGGGATAGAAAGTGCCACCAACACATGATAGATCGAATGCACTGGTAGATTTCTTGTCCAGTTCAAGTTGTCTTTCGACATCATTGGACCGGAGAATTTGAAGCTTCAGTTTCGACGAAAAAGTAACAGGAGTGGTGGTAGGCTCGGTTTGGTAGCTAGATCCATGTGCATTTGTATATTTATTTTGGGGGTTTGAACGCACTTGTACGATGATTCGCTACTGGAAACACTTTCTTTGTCGAGTGCACAAAGGTTTGTCCACGGCAAATTCTCGGTCACTTGGTAAAGAAATCTTTGCTGAGTGTCCCCCTCGGCGAACGACGATACTCGTCAAACACTCTCTTAGCCGAGTGCAGAACACTTGGCAAAAAAACACTCTCGTCAAAGCCATGTTTGCTGAGTGTCCAATTCTCAACAAATTTGGCACTTGACAAAGCGTCGTCAGCAGCCGTCTGTAGTTAACGGCCGTTAACTATACCAAGTGTCAAACGAAGGTACTCGGCAAAGATATTGGTTTTTGCAGAGTGCCAATTGCAGCCACTCGACATATATGTCCTTCGCCGAGTGTCTTTTGATGACACTCCGCAAGGTTTACTTCATTTTTTTTCTTTTTTGCCTCCCGAACTTTTCATATTGTTCCTACCATATCTGGACCAACATATGGAACTTTGACACATTTAGTTGAATTTCTTATTCGAAAACAATGAATGCAAAAATGATATTCATGATGTTGAACACAAGTTGTGGCATTATTCAGGAATAGACCATAAATTTCAACATCATGTTCACAAAACAAGACCGTGAACTTGCGATCTAGTTGTTTTTAAATTGTATAAAACGCAAACGAAGTCAGAAAATTATAAAACTTGTCAAGATGTTAAGATAACTTATTTAGAGTCTGTGATAAAAATTTGACAGAGTTTCGTGAAGGTTGCCACTAGGGATGGCAATGGGTATATACTCGTCGGGTAGTACCATTTCATACTCGTACCCATCAAAAAAAAAATTACCCGTCGGGTTACCCATATATACTCGCGGGTATAAAATCTTACCCATACCCGTACCCGCGCGGGTATTTTTACCCATCGGGTAACCCGTACCCGCTAGGAAAGTCTTAAATTCCAATATACCAATCACTCAAAATATTAAATAAACATATAAAAACAACTTCAACTTCACATATAACAAATCATATGATTACATAACTTGGTATCTAGACAAATGATAGCTAGAGAAGGGTTTTATTTTAGCTAAGATGGGCTCTATTAGATGGTTATAGTTGTATTGATGCGGGTATATTTTACCCATGGGTAGATGGGTATGGGTAGTTCCAACCCGTACCCATACCCGTCTACCCAACGGGTAGAGGTTTTTACCCATTAACATACCCGCGGGTAGAGAAATCATCCCGTACCCGCCTTCATATCGGGTAAAACCCGTCGGGTATTCGGGTTTCGGGTACCCATTGCCATCTCTAGTTGCCACTATGATGTGTACAAACCTACTCATCCTTCATATAATAAGTTTTATGATTTCATGTGAAGGCCGACTAGGTTTGTATATAGAGTTTGTGACAACATTCACAAAACAATATCAAATTGTTATCACACACGTTTTTCAAAAGTGATGGTCCTAGAGCTATTTGCACTGGTGTTTTTCAGTGCCACCAGTGCTAGGGGCCAGTGGAAATCGGCATTTTCACTGGCGGTTGTTTTGGAACCGCCAGTGGAAATGCTATTTTCACTTACGGATTTCTTAAAGAAATCGCCAGTGCATTTCCACTAGCGGTTTTCTTAATAAAACCGCTAGTAAATACACTTTCCACTAGCAGTTTTCTTTATTTGGCCACTAGTGGAAGTTTTCTCGCCTTTTTTCAAATTTTCAAACAAAACTGTATTTTATATTTATTTATACACACAGATATATATATTGAAAGCAACATGAAATTAAATTCTATCATACATTTATATACATCAATGTCTTCTGTTTACAACCATATATGGTTCACACATTCTATACATCAAAAGTTTTCACCTATGCTCTAATAAGTAATAATTATCTCAGCTAAGAGATAGTCTACTAACTTTTGTTAGTATTTTAAACTCTAGCCTAGCTAATGTACCGGATGCATCGTGATATTTCCCTTCAGTGAGAATGACTTCTTTAAGTACGAATGTGCGTAGGTCTTCATAATGCCATACAATGCACATTCGGTCAAGTTCCCCGGCTTTCCTTGTTGAAATTTCTGTAAAGGAAGTTTATAAACATCATCTATTCACACTCGATAACACATTTGCATCTTTAATGACATAAATACAAACATGACTATTACTAATAATATCTTGCTAGGGTTTGTGTAATAGATATTGTGATATCAGCTAATTAGGTACACACACGAAATTAAGGATGTGTACTTTACCTCACACTCTCGTGGATCATAAGTATGGTCACGTTGCAACTCACGTCGAGCGGCCCTATCTATGCTAGGACTAGGGTCGCTAAGCATTTCATATCCTTCACCACTAGATTGCTCTTGAGAAACACCCTTGTCCATGTGGTCGAGCCCTAATCCTTAGTCCTTGATCGGAGAACTCACATTGAGCTATATATATACACAAATACATAAGCAATAATTAAATTCATATTAACACAAGATTGCAAGAAAGATTCACAGAATTGAACACAAAGGTTGGAACAAAAGATTATAACATATATATATATATATATAATATCATAATAAGTTCTTAAATAATACGTTGTTCATCATACTAAGCTCTTATATATAATATATCATTCTGTCACACTCGGATTTATGGGATAAAGCCAGGTGCGTCTCATTTGTGCGCCAAGGAAGAACATCACATATAATGACAAAGTGTAAAGAGATAAATGTCATAAATATCAAAAATGTACTTATTACATAGCGGAAGTCTTACAAAATAAATGAAAAAATAAAGCAAACTAAATATTATTTCCCTGGCGCCACACAACTGACTGGGAGATGCCACCTAGATCAAGTCGAACTCCTCGTTGTGCGGCTCCTCTTCAACCACCTGCTCTTCACCTGTGGGGGTTTATATATCGCAAGAGTGAGCTCACAAAAGATCATAGCTCAACAAGTCAAGGGGAATAATGTACATGAACTCACCAAAGGTGGGAGTTCATGTGAGGTGTAAGGCTGATCAATAAATAAAGGTTAAAGCTGAGCATTGCTTTTATAAGTTAGTCAAAATTTTATTAGCAGTTACTAAATGTAAGTGAATACCAAACCATAGTAATAGTAAATAAAAATAATAATAATCTCAATGAAATGCATATGACAAATTGAATTTAATTGCATAAATTAATCATGTGAGTGTCCAAGCCGCTCATGACCGTGAGCATGACTAGTATACCCGTTTTTCACTCTGCAGAGGTTGTGCATCTTTACCCACAAGTTGTGTTACCCATTTGCCACGGGTTTGATCGGAACCCATACACCTCTACCAAGGAAGCGAGGTAAGGTTCCACTACGAGGCTGTTAGTACCCTCAATCAGGGGTACCCTCTACTACAGTATAAAGATGCTGCGCGTAGAAAGGCACCCCGACCCCACCACATAGGCAGGATCAGGGGTACCACATGGCAAGGAAAGATAATACACCCCAGGGTGCATTATCGGGTCTGGACCCCCGCGGAGGAACACCGGACCCCTGTACGCATAGCCCGAGCCTTTGATTACTGTCCGGGGCTCCCAGAAAGGTATGTCGGGTCCCTCCGTTGGGCCCTAGGTCCCTTCGAGCAAGGTTCGGACCCCAACAAGGACCCGGGATGGGGGGAACCCTGACATGAGTAAGGGTCCGGCGCTGGCACGTGTCCAGGCCTTGCCCTACGCTCTCCACTCAGGCGGAGACCCGCTGCTGCCGTGTGGCTTGTGGCCCGTGACATAAGCCAACGGGCAGAGCCTAACGTAAGGCCCCTAAAGCCACGAAGTCTCCGCATTTAATACAGAGAGGACGCGCCGCCTGCCACCATGCTGACAGACGATGTGCCCTCTCAGCATTTAATGTGTCCTGTCCACTCCGCTGGCAGACGGCGTCAGGACAACCTTGCAGGCGGCGCGCCTGTTAGGTCTATTGCCAAACAGTGCGCCCGTGCTATGCAACACACTATGAATATCATCCCTTGTACAAGAAGCTTCCCCGGCACGCCGAGGATACGCAGATCTCGGAGGTCAAGGCACGAGAAGATTGCCCCAGCAGCAAACATTAGTAGCTCCAAGTGTTATATACATCTTGTCCCTGGGCCCACATGTCGGGGCTCAGTACCTTTGTGCATGCCCCCTTCAGCTATAAAAGGGGAGGCATGCGACGTTACAACACAAGTTCACTCAGACTCTCATGCTTCCACAGCAATCCAACACACAATGGAGTAGGGTATTACGCTCCGGAGGCCTGAACCACTCTAAACCCTCGCGTGTTCTTGTGTTCGTCCATCCATCTCGCATAACAGGCAAAACGCTTAGGCCCCTCCTCATCTTAGGATTTAGGGCGGGTGCACTCCGCCACCCGGCCAGAGATTTCCTCTCCGACATTTGGTGCGCCAGGTAGGGGGCTCTAGGCTTTACGTTTTTTGCCTGTGTTCTTATTCGGCATGATGGTGCGAATCATCGAGCACCGCACCGAAACTTCGGAGGATTTCGCAATGGAGCAAGAAGTCGCATCCTCTGCGCTGCGAGTACCCGACCACCCTGAGTCTGGGACTGCTGCTGTACACGCCGTGCAGCAGCACACGCCTGCACAAGCGTCCTAGATTCCGTCAAGGGCAGCGCCTACGGCGTTGTCTGCAGCCAGGGAGTTGCTACGCCACCCCCTAGCTCCACGGCCTCACCAGGGGCCATGAAGCAGTGGCGTGATGATGTCGACCGACTACTCGGCATGGCACATTCCACTTCGACCAGGTCCAGGCCTCGGTCATCCCAGCGCCAACGCGAGGCGACGACGTCTGTGCGCTCGCCCTCCATAAGGGGTGCACAGGCCGACGACCTCCGGGCAGAACTCAACCACAGGCATGCGGGAGAGGATGCCCGGGTCTCCCTGGAAAGGGCGCGTGAGCGCTGACAAAACATCGAGGGCCGCAACCTCGACCAAGATTTCGCTGCGGAAACACCACGAACCCCAGTGGGTGTCTGGTTCCAGGCGGGTGTCCCCCTAGCCGGCGTGGGATGTGCCGCTCTCACAGATCATCTCCGCACAGCATCATGGCCACCTAAGTTCAGGCCGCACCTGCCGGAAAAATACGACGGTACATCAAATCCGTCAGAATTCCTGCAGGTATACGTCACCGCCATCACAGCAGCAGGTGGAAACACCGCTATGATGGCAACTTACTTTCATGTCGCCTTGTCTGGGCCCGCCCGGACTTGGCTCATGAACCTCGCCCTAGGGTCAATCTACACCTGAGAAGAGCTCTGCGCGTGGTTCGTTGCAAACTTCGCCAGCGCTTACCAGAAACACGGCGTGGAGGCCCACATACACGCAGTGAGGCAGGAGCCCGGAGAGACCCTCCGGACGTTTATCTCCCGCTTCACCAAGGTACGAGGTACTATACCTCATATTTCCGATGCCTCCATCATCACGGCCTTCCGACATGGGGTACGCGATAAGAAAATGTTGGAGAAGCTAGCCACACATGACATGGAGACTGTCCCCACGCTCTTCGCCCTGGCAGACAAGTGTGCCAGATCCGCCGAGGGCCGTGCATGGCACTAGGCCCCACAAACCGAGACTACCCAGACAGGTGGCTCGGGTGCCGTCCCCCGAGACGGTAAAAAGAAAAAGAAGGGCCATGGCTACCTCATTAGGAGCATACCGTGATAGCGGAATGAATTTGTCACGGTACTCGCTGACAGACATGTTGCCTTGCTTCAATGGCAGAAATTCCTTCTTTTTAATCTTCATCAGTCCAGCAGAAATGTGGTAGTTTCTGAACTGTGTGGTAAATTCCGCCCAAGTAATAGTGTCAGCAGCGTCATGGGCAGCAACATAAGAATCCCACCAGTCAGCAGTAGGACCAGTCAGACGACTAGAAGCATAGAGAACTTTCTCCCAGTCAGAGCATTGGGCAATGTTTAGCATTTTCTCCACTAACTTCAACCAGTCATTGGCATGCAGAGGATCTGGAGAGCTAGCGAAGGTAAGCGTCATGTGGCTGATAAATTCTCGGTGCTTGTCCCAGAGTGGAAGTGGTGGTGGCGGTGGTGGCAATGGGACTTATTGCTGTTGCCCCATCCTCTCCTGACGCATCTCCTCTATCTCTCTCTTGGTGCATCTCTTGGTGTTCCTGCCACATCTGCGCGTGCATATCTGCCATAGTATTAGCCATCTGTTGCATCATCTGCATATGGGCTGCAACTACTAGATCAGCTCCGGTTGGTGGAGGATTTGGAGGATTCGGAGGATTCATCTTGTCTTGCTGTTGTTGTTGTCTAAGTACCCTCCGATTGAATGGGTTGGGGGTAGATCAATTCCTCCTCCCTTTCAGGTATTGACCATCTGAGTTAGAAACACATGGTAAGAAAGGAAGAATTGTAGACAAGGCAAGTAATTACGAGACATGTTATTTTGGGGGTTTTATTAGCTAAGTAGATTAGAGTGTCACCTACTAAAGCGAATACATCATCTTAGGGTGGTACATGCTAAGATGCCCAACTATAATGTTTTAATCAATCAAAGAAGCAAATCAGGCATTTATCATTAGAACAATCAACCAACATTTTTAAATAGAGAAAATAGTTTTAATTTTTTCTTAGGTCTCCTATCTCTTAAAAAGGTCATAAATGTAGGATTCCAATGTGTGAAATCCATCTTGTCTTAGAGTAGAAAAGATAAGAGTAATCAGAGTAGAATAGTAGAAGGTGAGATAGGATCAAGATAAGTATAGAAAGAATCAGAGTAAGGTAAGTAGGTAAGGGTTTTGTCCAGATCTATCTAGGCTTCGTCCTATAGTCAACATTTCCTCTGATACCACTTCTGTCACACCCGGATTTAAGGGATAAAGCTGGGTGCATCTCATATGTGTGCCAAGGAAGAACATCACATATAATAACAAAGTGTATAGAGATAAATGTCATAAATATCATAAATGTACTTATTACATAGCGGAAGTCTTATAAAATAAATGATAAAAATAAAGCGAACTAAATATTATTTCCCTGGCGCCACACAGCTCACTGGGAGACGCCACCTAGATCAAGTCGAACTCCTCGTTGTGCGGCTCCTCTTCAACCACCTGCTCTTCACATGTGGGGGCGGTTATATATCGCAAGAGTGATCTCACAAAAGATCATAGCTCAACAAGTCGTGGGGAATAATGTTCATGAACTCACCAAAGGTGGGAGTTCATGTGAGGTGTAAGGCTGATCAATAAATAAAGGTTAAAGTTGAGCATTGCTGCTTTTATAAGTTGGTCAAAATTTTATTAGCAATTACTAAATGTAAGTGAATACCAAACCATAGTAATAGTAAATAATAATAATAATCCCAATGCGATGCATATGACAAATTGAATTTAATTCCATAAATTAATCATGTGAGTGTCCGAGCCACTCATGACCGTGAGCACAGCTAGTATACCAGTTTTACACTATGTAGAGGTTGCATATCTTTACCCACAAGTCGTGTTACCCATTTGCCACGGGGTTGACTGGACCCTATACACCTCTACCAAGGAAGCGAGGCAGGGTTCAACTACGAGGCCTTTACAAAGTTCCACTAGCTTCAGAAAACCCGCTACAGTTTTTAGTAAGCACCAGTGCAGGGATCCCTCACCTGACCGCCATCGCAGCAAAATCAAACCAAGGACCTCCCTACACTGACTACTCCCCTACTGCCCTTGCCCCTATCGAGTAAGGCAGTCCTCCACTAGCTTTCCTAGTTAGTCAGCCAAGGGCGTCCCATACCACCCTTGTGGTAGCACTGTTTTCTCGAGTGGTTCTCCATGTTCCAATTAACATAATGATCTTACCATGAACAGTAAATAATAAACTGATAATAAAAGTGTGAACATGAATAATGTATATCTCCATACCCAAAACCACATAAAGCAATAGCATGTACTACCCAAAAATCCAGTAGTAAAACAAGGTATAAAGATAGCCAGACTAGGGTAACCTATTGGGTCCCATCAAAATTAACATATGCAGATCATTATGATTAATAAGAACAATACTGGGTAAAAAGAAGTGATCAAGGGCACAACTTGCCTTCAACGAGCTCCTGCTCAACAGTCTCCACCTGCTGAATCCCTGGATCCTATGTGGCTTGCTCGTCTACTCGCAATAATACAACCAAACATAGTATAGCAAAAACTAACATCACACCAAACAACAGAACACAATGCATGATAATATTCTACGCTGCGTAACGAGATTGTAGGAACAAGAATCACTAAATTCGGAGTTACGGTTATTAAGTTATAAATTTCTAAAATTATTTAATACCTAGAATAGAGTAATTCAAGTGAATAATTTTGATTCTAGATTCATGGCTAAACAAAGTTACTAGGTGATAAACAATATTAAAATAAAATTAATGCCACTGGAATGGATCAAATTGGAATTTAAATGAATTTAATATGAATTATACAAGTTTCTGGAATTATTTTTGTATTAAAAATCAATTTCTAATATTAGTTATCTAATTCATTAGTTCACTGGCTGCGTGCCAAATACAGTAAAGCGCAGGGACTAAATTATAAAACTTGCCTAGACACGGACTATATTAGTGGTGGACCATGGGTTGATTTAACAAAATCCGAGGGGCTCAAATGCAAAGCTGTCACTACAAAGGGGTATCGAGTGATCTGAGCCGTCCGATCAAAATCATGCGCACCAGATTACACAACCCTTTTAACTGAAGCGGTATGAAATCCTCGTCGTTGGATCAACAACCAAGCGCCTGGATTTAAAAAAATTCTAAGATCACTTGTCACGCGCACAATCTGCATCGGACGACCGGAATGAGTTCAGGCCGAACCGGTACCCGGGATCGTATCCTAGCCCTACATCACCAAACCAACGACTGGCGAGTCTCCTTCCCTTGCCCGCCGAGCCGCGGCGGCGTCTACCAGGGGCCACGACGCCACGGCCGAGACGCCCCGAAACTCGACCCCGTGCACTATGCCTTAAACCGAAAGGTCCACTACAATGCCCAAGGCAAGGGAAATACGCTAGTCATATTCATACCTCACTATGTGCCGCAGAGAGTCCTGGTCACGGTGAGCGGCGGATCTCTAACTTCGGCGAAGAATTCCCGCGGCACCGTGAACCCCTTTCCGATTGCGCCCTCGCACAGCTTCTACATGAGCAACCTAAGCTTTAGGTGTCCAGTTTGGGGCCAGAATCGCGCTATTGGCGGCTGTCTACGGCGGCGGCGATGGGATCTCTCTCTCCTATCTTTTTCTTTGGCGGCGCTGCACGGTACACGGCGGGTGAGAGTTTCGAAGGTAGGAGGAAGGGTCGGTCAGGGTTCTTAGTACCACATATAGGCGCGAGGTGGCCGAGGTGGGGCAACAGCTTCCCCGAATTCGACTGCGAGCTTCCGCCATCGTCAGGCGAAGTCGTTGGAGAGGGACGAGTCCGCCGGCCCCACCCATCAGTCACACATGCCGAGCGACTGACGTCTGGGGTCCCACGATCCAGTGTGAGGTGAGAGCGAGCGCGAGCGTGGGATATGCTGACCGGCGGGCCCCGATTGTCAGCGGGCCAGCAGAGGCGAGGACGCGCGACACACGCGGAGTCTGACTGACCGCGCAGGGCCTAACTGTCAGCATCCCCAACATGTTTGGCCACGCGGGTGGCTATTGGTTTGGGCCGAATTGGAAATCCGCAGGCCCATTTGTTTAGTCCCTTTTCCATTTTTATTTTGTTCTATTTTGAATTCCCTTTACTAAATTCAAAACTGCTATTTGAATTAAAACTTAGTTTGCAGATTCCTCAGGTTATAAAAATACCAGTTTTAGAAATATATTTATATTTTCGTTTATATTTTATACTCCTTTCCTTTTTCTTTTCTCTCTTTTCCTCATTTTCAAATCAAATTCAATTTTGGTTTTACTTCAAATCTTCATCTCATTATTATTATATTTTTATGTTTTTATTCATATTATTGTTCTTTTTATTAAGTGCACAACCAAACAAAATTCCAGCATGATGCATGTCTTGTTGAGGTATAATTTACTTTAACCATGTTCCCTAATAATTCCTATGAAAGAGAAGACATTACACATAGTTTTATTTTTCTCTCTTTTAAACCAAAATTAGGTATTACACATACCAAGGTTAGAATATATATATTAATTTCTACTTTTCTACTCCTCGTTGTCCATCAGTGTCGTCCAATCGATCTCCTTATCTTCATCGTCGGAGATGATGATAATGACTGACGCCGCGGGCTCCACATGCACGAGCGCGGAGACAACCTAGCGTGCACTCGGCAAAGCGTCGAGCACTTAGTAAAGTGTTGGATTCCGGTAGTGAATGGAAGAAGCTTCACGCGCGTTGGATGAGGAGAGAGGACCCACAAAGGGACAAAATCCCGCTTTTATATTTGTAGATACACACGCAGAGACACATACTAAGACAAACAAAGAACTACATCCATAAACAAATAAAGAGGTGTTTGAATGCACTAGAACTAATAGTTAGTTAGCCAAAAATTGTTAATAAAATTAGCTAGTTAACAAATAGCTATCTAACTATTAACGAATTTACCAAAAATAGCTAATAGCTGAACTATTAGCTAGGCTGTTTGGATGTCTTAACTAATTTTAGCCATTAACTATTAGTTTTAGTACATTCAAACACTCTCTAAGCTTCAACATATTTTCATGCATAACATGATTAAGCAATTAAAACTATTAGACGGATGGCATAGTAGAATGTGAAGAAAAGAAAACGTCTAATAATAAAGCGAGAGGTCACCGTCTCTCCTACCTTTGGAAGACACGCAGCCGATGTGTCTGGATGGATGTCGACCTTACCCTGGGGCTACGTACGTACGAGCATCTCGGGCGGCCATGGATGGCAGCAAAAGATGGGTCGTCCAACAAACAGATGGTGCAAAGCCCAGGATTGATGGACTGATCGGATCCGTCGACGATCGACCATCGACTTGAAATCCTTTGCCCCCTAGCTAGCTAGCTACGAGGAACAAAGCCGTCTGCGAGGGTTTCACGTCATGCGCATGCGCCCCGCCCGGCCCGCTGCCATCAAAGCCGACGGCGGCGCCGCGCCATGCACCCTCCCTCCGGTCATCGGCTGGCAGAGCTCTGGTCGACGTCGTCGGACAGCCGCCCATCGACGTCCCATCTCCATCACGGATGGTACACGCGCGCGCGCATCCATGGGAGGACGAGGATGGTGCATATGGATGGATCTCGGGAAGATGCGTTTGCTGGCCTAGTGGCCACCACGGAGGGCCCAGCCCCATGACAGTTGACCTGAGGGACCCACCTGCAGAGAGCTAGGGAAAATAATGCAGTGCGTCAGTGGCGCAGTGCAGGGTGCTTGCATTGCATCGCATATAATATGGCCCGAGGGCCCCGAGCTAGCTAGCAAGGCGCGCAAGCAAATACAATGCTGTATCGTTCTGTATCATTTTTTTCTGCTACTCGAACAATTGGTGCATGGAATTCAAAAGGTAGCTCCATTTTTTTAGGAAAATGTTTTCGCACGTACTACGCGTCCATTTTTGTGAGAGTGGTTTGGGAAAAAAGAGGGGCCCATACTGAACGTTTAGGACTGATTTGGTGATCAGAAATACGAGATTTATAAGGAGCAATCTCTTTGCTATTTACGGCCTGATTGGTTGCCGGCAGCCTCTGCGCCTGGCTTACGTGGGCCTGCAACGGTTGAGACGCTCATATTTGGCTTCTCGACGCATGCAGGCTAACGAGCGTAAAAAAAAAACCTTGCCTGCAGCCGCGTATACAGGCTCAGGCACGGTTGTGCAGCCAACCAATCAAAGACACAAATACAGTCAACGCATGCAGGAACCTTGAGCGCCAGGGACTAGGTAACCAATCACGCGGTTAAAGATTCCCCTCTATAGATCCTCTTCAATTCTTTAGCCACCAAATCAGCCTTTAGAAGGCTTTTGATTCACTTCTCACTCAAGCCAGGCTTTGAGAGCCAGGATCAAAACCAGCCTAGCTCTAAATACACGCTCGTTTTTCTCGTATCTATAAAGTGTGGTCAAAATGCTTTAAGCACAGTGCGAGTCTTGCTCCGTATAGTTACATATAAACCAATCTTCAAGTAGCTAGGCTCACAAGTCACAACAACCAAACCCTATTTTCTCTTAGGTTATATCCCCAACAGCGTTGCTCATCTCACTTATTATTTTATACTTCACTGTACAAACAACAGTACGTACTCTCTCCGTTCTTTTTTATTTGTCGCGTTTTCAGTTTAAATATGAACTAGCCGGTGTAGGTAGTACAAAATAGTTTCTTTTTTCAATGGTCATATACCGGCCACAGGTTTACTCCACGAAGCAAGCACGGCGTAACCAAATACGGCCTTAGCTGCAGGACCATACATGCATGCATGCAGAGCTTGTGTATGCCCAATGGTCGGTTAGTTGAGTTTGTACGTAACTTGCAGGCTGCATGCAGCTGCACCTGCACCTGCAGGACGCAGACTACGGCGAGCGGACCCTTCCCTTCCCCGTTGGTCGTTGATGCGTGACTGGTCGGGACTAGTGCTGTGCATGCCGCAGACTACTGGGAACGAGGAGGGGGCCCGGATCCCGACGTGTCGCGTCTTTGTAGTAGCGGCCGTCGTCTGATTCTGATCTACCGTCAGAGGTGCTCTGTCTGTCTGCGATGCATACACGTACGGTGGTGGCCAGCGCGGCCGGCTTAGTAGAGAATACTACTCGTGTACGGTGGGTGTAGTACATGGCACACGCACAGTACGCGCCTCGTGTTCGTGTTGTCTCGTCTGGCTCTGGCTGCGCCGGGCGCCGGCTGGCTCTGCTCTCGCTCACCTCACACAGGGCCGTGCCTGAGGTAGGGCGGGAGGGGCGGCCGACCTGGGCCCCCATCTCCCAGGGGCCCCACCGCACACAAATTCCAATAAGAATATAGGATAGAAACAGATATTATTTACTATACCAATATATTTTTGAGTTTGTTAGGAGAATGGATTGCTATCACAATATATTTGTTGCTTATCGAATATTATTTGCTATACCAATAACTATGGCATCAGCTGAAAGGAGCTTCTCAAAGCTTAAGTTATTAAAGAATTATTTAAGGTTTGGAATGTCTCAAGAAAGATTAGACGGGCTAGCAACTTTATGTATTGAGAAGAAATTATTAGATGATGTAAATATTGAAGCCATCATTGATGATTTTGCATCTAGAAATGTTAGAAGACATTTTTAAATTGATCTCTAAAATATATTTAAGGTAATAATCTTACTTATATTTTTTACTGCTCAAGTCTTTCTGTGGTACATCAACTATAATTAGTTGATACTCCCTCCGTTTCTTTTTAGTTGTCGCTGGATAGTTCAATTTTGTACTATCCAGCGACAACTAAAACGAAACGGAGAGAGTATATATAATAGTAAAAAATAGTTTTTATGGTGTTGGGGCCTATGTTTATAATCTTGTCCCGGGCCCCTCAAAAGTCAGGAACGGCCCTGACCTCACACAGCTCCATCGATGCAACCGTGCTGCAGGATGCGTGACAGCGCGTTCTGCTCGCTTTGTTTGACTCGAAAAATGCTATCGGGTAACGCGCGCGCTGCTCCGACTCCTCCGTACGTATTTTTCCTGTTTCTTTGTCGTCTATAAAAAGAGCAAGTGTAAATAAGGTGGTTCACATCAAATTTACGGGTGACGTGAAAGAAAAAGAAATGCAGTCTAATCATCGATAGCCAACCGAAAGCAGGTTGTTCACGGGCTCCAACACAATTTGTAAGAGAGAGAAATGGGTTAACCATTAAATATACGGCAAGTATATTGTTATATGACTACGATCTATATAGTTAACTATCTACATTTGACATAATAATATCATAAATTCCACTGCGGGCTATATTATTAATCTTGCTCTAAGACTATACCTTCAGCAGCTCGTCTATCTTATTATATATCGTGCCTCTTATTTTAAACTTCATTTTACAAATAGTGCTGCTATCTACAGTGTAAAACAGTGTTTTACGTGACCATATATATAGTATGGCTCCAATAAAATGTAAAGTTTCAAGTCACACTCAAACAACTTAATCAAGTGATATAACAAATCACAATAAAAATAGATGACAACTCATGGTTTTTTTTTCTGGATAAAATGAGTTGTCAAAGTATTGAAAGAAAAATTCAACCGCGTCATGAACACAGATAGTAGTGTAGTACATTATTTTCATGTTAACTGTTAAAGCTACACTACAGTGCGTGGTAAACAGGTATAGTAGCGCACCCACCCACCCACCCACCAATGCAAGATGACAGGGAGCACCTGGGAAAAATACAAAACACTCGTCCAGAGACCAACCAGAGAGAATGTGATAATGATACCATAATAATCGCAGGCTCCTCAGGGAGGGAGGGAGGAATCTCTCCGTGAACTGGCACTGGGTGCGTGCCTGCACTGCATCTGCATCTGCATGGGCTGCTGCTGCCTGCAGTGCCGAATACTTTCCCGCGCGCGGGTTAGCTTCTCCATGCGCGATGATGCTTGTTGGCTTGTGTGGCCGGCCCTTCACGTCGCCTGTGGCCGCGCGCGCCGTATGTATCAGTAGGTAGAGGTTTGCCAGAGCATGCATGCAGCGGCGAGCCGGCCGGCCGGCCAGAGACACAGACACAGGCGGCAGCGAACCACTGCGGCCCACAGGTGACAGAGCACCAGGTGTACATCGTCGTCGCGTCCGCTGTGTGTGTGTGTCTCTCTCACACACACAGACACAGTCACACACACACACACAACCAGTACGTGCAGCGCCGCAGCAATGCCAACAGCAGACGTCAGACGTCGCAGCCTATCTAGTACCACACGCCGCCGTACGTACAGTAGGCGCACAGTCGCTGTCGAGGCTTGCACTAGTAGCCCTGGACGCTGCGTCGACACCACCGTCGTCCACTGCCTCTTGCTCTAGTCTCCGATCCACTGCACTGCACGACGCCAAGCCACATTCCATCTTCTCACTTCTCACCTCTCATAGAGGCGCATGCATACATGCACGTCACGTCAGCGACAGAGAGAGAGAGAGAGGAAGACAAAAAGGGCAAGCATACGTGTTTCGGAAGGGCGAAGACTACAAATGGCATGCACACACCCGTACGTGAAACACGTATCCACAGTTCCATACTCGTGCACTGCAGCTGCAGCAGCTGCAGCCAACTCTGCAGCGTACGTACGTACACGTACAGTATTTCTCGTTAAATATACGTGCATGCGTAAAGTACGTGCATCGGTGCATGCAGATTTTGTCGTCGGTATAGATGGCGCTGCCTGCGTGCACTGCACGCACGGCACAGGCACAGCGCTGCAGACACGGCGACACGCGCGGTGGTGACGGCAATGCAACGCGCTACGTACTCGTCTTCGTCAGAGAGCCGCTACTACCGCTCCTACACTGACGTAGCTAGCTAGCTAGGGCCGGCAGGTAACGTCGAAAAGGCTTGGCGCAATGCAGCCAATGAGCCAAATGCTTTGCTGCCAAGATTCCCCTCTACACCTGCAGCTGATGTGCTTGCAGCAGAGAGGTACGTACGTACGTGTGTTCTTCTTTATTATATATATACTAGTACGTGTATCCATGTGCCCATCTGTCCAGTGCCTGCCAAATGCATGGTCTGTGCATCCTGTGCTGCTAGTCCCTGGCACCTGTCAACAGGCCCGCTCCACCAAATGCCAACAAAATCTTGTTCTAAACCATGTTCTCTCTCTCTCTCTACTCACCAAAAAATAATCATTCTATATTTATAAAAATATTGCCAACAACAAGGTCTTTTTTTTCTTAAGCTAAGCTATGTTTATAAAATATTGTCGATATTTACATGTTAATGTCCTCATTCTAAGACCAACTCCAGCAACGGCGCCCTCCGTATCCGTATCCTAGGGAGCGCCCTCCGCGTTTGCGTAGCCGGAGCGCGGAGGCGTTTCCAGCAGAGTCCGTATACGGCTCCGTACTCGGTGGAGGGAAGGGCGGCCGTTTCCGTTGCCGCCAACTGTCGGAAAACTTTGAAGGAGGAGGAATGAGCTCGATCTAGAATCTACATCTCGGCGTCTGGATGAATGAACTCGCGGAGACATACCTCGTTTGCAAAAGCGACGGTTGAAGTGCGGGGAAGAGAGAGAGAGGACGCGAGAAAAGGGAGCGAGCACCGACGCCGCGTGTTCTCCGCGCCCGGATACGGAGTCCGCTGGCCGCGTGAACAGTAGCCTCGGTCGCGTATTTTATGGAAGCGTGCCCGTATACGGGCCCTTGCTGGAGTTGGTCTAAGGGTCGTACAGTTTGGAACACCATGAAAATCAATGTTGACTGGCCTCAATTGCCTCGTATCAATGGCTATATAAGCAGTGGCGGACCTAGCTACTATGATTAGGGTATGCCAGGAAAAAAATAAAAAAACAAACAAAAATCAAGGATCAACAGGACTCGAACATTGACCACCAAGTTCAAAATATAACACTTCCACCACTATGGGCCTGTTTGGTTCAACTTTTTTCTGACCAGCTTTTCTGAGAATCTGGCTGTGTGGAGAATCTGAGTATCATTACGATTACGTGTGGAGGAAGATAAAGTTGTTCATAGGGCTCAGGATCTAGAAAGTGACGGATTCCTACTATTACAACGACTCAACCGATTATGTGTTTATATTGATTTTGGATGGTTTTTGCTCCAACGAATTTTATAGAAGCTGGCTGAAAAGCTGAGCGTTTGGCAGTCCACAGCAGCTTTTGGTGGCCAGTAGCTGCCAGAAGCCGAAACAAACAGGGGCTATGTTAACTACTCTTATGTAATCTTAAGGTGTGTCGTGACCCATATGGACCACCCGCTGGGTCCGCCCCTGTATGTAAGGCTCTAAGGGAATGTACTGTCATTCTCTTCTGTACCTCTCCAATGAACCATACTTATTAGCCATCTCTTCATGACCATGATAGACATACCACTCTATCATCCATTTGTCCTAGAGCTAATGGTTACATTCCTCCTCTGAGGTGTCCTTCCATGACCATTGTCCTGCACTTTAAACCCATGTAAATCATTGTTACCATCATCAACAAATGCTTTTCTCCTCCTATTTCTCTCACTCGTGATCTTGCTCATATGAGACCAGGTAGAAGTCCTCGTTTCATTGTTAAAAGCACCTCTTAAACACTACAACGATTTACCAACTGCCATGAGAGAAGGATGAGAAGTGGCTCCTAAGTCAACTGACTATCCAATACCATATTCACTAGTGTTGCATCCACAGCACCCCCACATTGTTTCTCATCAGCTCTCCAACATCGTCAAAGGGCCTTGTATTCTCCACCAAAAACCATAGACAATGTCACATTTGACACTTGCACTACCATTCCATTGCGCAACTAGTGGCAAACCTAATCGAACTAACTAGATGTACTGATATACCTAACTATACTAATCTAACTAAATCGCTAACAAAACTAGTTTTTAATGTATTTCATCTACCGCAAGAACTTTAACTAACAATACCAGTCTAATCTAACTAAAAAAGCAATCTAATTAGCTAACTCACTAACTAATCTAGCAAAGTTCATATACAGCAAATGTGTGCTACCTCCTGGCTGCGATGTCCCAACGGTAGCACACGACAGTACTGATCACTTTATGTATACCCTTATGTGTGCTTGTGCTTCTTTCCTCGAATTTGTACGTGCCTTGATAATACACTCATCATGTGTTGGATCTCACACTACTGACTACTCTTTGAATTGTTTCCCTTTAATTGTATATACAGGCATATAGCATATATTGTATATGTATGTCTGCTGGCTCTATAGAACTTTTAAAGACCTAATTATAAGTCAACAACACGTCAGCAATAAGCAAGGAGAATTAGGCGTATCCAATCAATCTTGATTTCTATATTCTAGTAGTAGTACTTCGTAGTCTCAGGCCCATCTGCCTAGGCTATTAGTCGCAGACAGACAGACGGGCGTGCCCTCTCCTCTCGGTAGCCAACACACATAAATACATATTTATTAACAATATATACATAAACATGAACAACTCTTTCAAATATACATAAATATTTATTAACAATATATATGTGCATTATACTTATGCGTAATAATTATTAGTATAAAGGACCTCCATTATAAGTCTTGTCCTAGGTCTCTAAAATGTCAGGATCGGCACGACACTGACTTTATGTATACCCTTATGTGTGCTTCTTTCCTCGAATTTGTACGTTTTTTTATTATGGAAACAAATAGTTCCGGCTTTTTGAGAGCACCTAGAGGGGGGGGGGGTGAATAGGTGATCTTGTAAAACTTGAAACTTAGTGCCCCAAAAACTTGATTAGGGGTTAGCACAATAAGGCCAAGTGGCTAGAGAGGAGTCTTAGCAAAACACAATAACCACAAAGAGATCAACACAGAGATGGCACAGTGGTTTATCCCGTGGTTCAGCCAAGTCCAATACTTGCCTACTCCACGTTGTGGCGTCCCAACGGACGAGGGTTGCACTCAACCCCTCTCAAGCGGTCCAAAGACCCACTTGAATACCACGGTGTTTTGCTTGCACTTTACTATATCCCGCTTGCGAGGAATCTCCACAACTTGGAGCCTCTCGCCCTTACAAAGATGTTCACAAAGAGTCACGGAAGTAAAGTTGGGATGAGCAACGCACACAAGACACAAAATCAGAGCAACAACACGCACACAAGAAATAACACGAGCTCTCAACACAACCCGAAGAGTACACTACTCAAATGGAGCTCTAGTTGCTATCACAAAGAATCGAATGCGCGAAATTGAAGTATTGGTGCTTGGGAATGCTTAGAGAATGCTTGGTGTGCTCCTCCATGCGCCTAGGGGTCCCTTTTATAGCCCCAAGGCAGCTAGGAGCCGTTGAGAGCATTCCAGGAAGGCAATTCTTGCCTTCTGTCGCCTGGCGCACCGGACAGTCCGGTGCACCACCGGACACTGTCCGGTGCGGATTTCTTTCCTTCTGTGGCGCAGCCGACCGTTGAAGATCCAGAGCCGTTGGCGCACCGGACACTGTCCGGTGCACACCGGACAGTCCGGTGCCCCCTTGTGACCGTTGGCTCGGCCACGCGTCACGCGCGGAATCCTCGGCCGACCGTTGGCCCGGCTGACCGTTGGCTCACCGGACAGTCCGGTGCACCACCTGACAGTCCGGTGATTTATAGTCGTACGCCGTTAATCACTTCCCGAGAGCGACGACTTCGCCTGTGAATGGCTCACCGGACAGTCCGGTGCACCACCGGACAGCCGGTGATTTATAGCCGTACACCGTTGATCACTTCCCAAGAGCAGCCAGTTGACAGTCGCCAGCCTGGCGCACCGGACACTGTCCGGTGCACCACCGGACAGTCCGGTGCACCCAGACTGCGCAGAGTCTTGGCTGCATAGCCAAGTCTTTTTCAAATTGGACTTTTCCTGTTTCTAGCACTTAGACACAATACATTAGTCTCTAAAACAATGTACTAAGTCTTAGAAACATACCTTTACTCTTGATTTGCACTTTGTCCATCAATTGGCATAGATTAACACTTAAGCACTTGTGTTGGCACTCAATCACCAAAATACTTAGAAATGGCCCAAGGGCACATTTCCCTTTCAATCTCCCCCTTTTTGGTGATTTATGCCAACACAACAAAAAGCAACTAAAGAAGTGCAACATCAATGCGAATGAGAACACAAATTTGTTTTGATTCAAATTTGGCATATTTGGATCATTCTTTGCCACCACTTGGTTTTGTTTTTGCAAATCAACCTCAATTTCCTATCTCTAAGTCAAACACACTTGTTGAGACATAAAGAAAGTTGTTCCAAGAGAAATTGATCAAAGATTTCAAAAACTCCCCCTTTTTCCCATAATCAACTATTCTCCCACAAGAAGCCAGCTTTTGACAAAAAAGACAACAAGAGAGTTTTGACAAACCAAAAGCTATATTCTATTATTTTCAAAATTCTCAAGTGGTAGATGATCCATTTATTGCTTTAGCCTTATTTTCTCCCCCTTTGGCATCAAGCACCAAAACGGGATCAATCTCGGCCCTTAAACCCCATTGCCTCACCAAAATCTTCAAATAAGAGTACCAAGGCAATAAGGATATTGAGATGGACTTGGAGTAAGTTACCCTCTCATCGGAGTGTAGTGGAAGTCTTGCTTGGTCCAAGTCCACCTTTCCCTTTCAATCCACCTTTGAGACTAAATCAAGCAAACTCAAGCACACTGTAGGAAACGAGTGACGCCTAAGAGGGGGGGTGAATTAGGACTTCTAAAACTTTTACTAAGCTAGGCCACAAATAAATCCCTAGAGCAAAACCTATGCAAATAATCAAAACTAGAATGTGCAAACTAGGTTTTGTCTAAGTGTTGCTATCTCTACCGCAAAGGCTAAGTTTCAATCTACACTAAATAAGTATAACTACAAGATTGAAACTTAAATGCTTAATATAAATGCGGAATGTAAAGAGCTAAGTAGAGAAGCAAACTCTCGTGGATGACGCCGGTATTTTTACCGAGGTATCCGGAACCACGCAAGGTCCCGACTAATCCTCGTTGGTGCCCCTACGCAAAGGGAAGCCCACGCGAGGGCCAAGCACCACGGTCGAGTAACTCCGTAGAGAGCCACGGGCCTTCTCCACACGCAAGTGGTGCTCCGCTTCCGGCTCCTCTCGGACGCTCCCCGCCGTCTCCACTATCGAGCTTCCGGCCGAAACGCCGCGGGCCTCGTTCCCTCCGGTACACGGTGGCGGCCGTGACACAAACGCGGTTGTCACGGTCTCGCAAGACTCTCGCCCCACTCGGTACAATTACAACGACTCACGCAAGAGCCGAGGGGTTGTGTGGTTTTACAAAACTCACTCAAGTAACTAGGGTTCACCTAGAGCAAGCGCTAAAGCGGTCTAACTAACCTAAGCACTTCGCAAAGCACCTACGCTAATCACCGAGTAATTCTATTAAGCACTTGGGTGTTTGAGCTCTTGGAAATATGCACTATGTGTCTTGGTATGTTGCTTGGGCTCTCACACTTGAGAATGGCCGGTTGGGGTGGTATTTATAGCCTCCACACCCCAAACTAGCCATTGGACAGAAAGCAGCAGCTTTCTGTCGTCGGGTGCACCGGACAGTCCGGTGCACCACCGGACACTGCACAGTAGATGTCCGGTGCACGCCACGTCAGCCGACCGTTGGCGCCTGTAGCAGTCGACCGTTGGATCCGACCGTTGCCGTCTGCCCGTTGGCACACCGGACAGTCCGGTGCTACAGCCAGAGAGCGCCTGTCTGCGGCCTCTCTGCGCAGACTGTCCGGTGCCTCACCGGACAGTCCGGTGCACACCGGACATCAATGTCCGGTGCGCCACCAGGCGCTGGCTGACAGCCCGTTTCTTGGATTCCTTTGCTGATTTCTTCGGGCTTCTTTTGTTCTTGAGTATTGGACTCCTATGCATCTTTTTATGTCTTCTTTTGAGGTGTTGCATCCTCATTGCCTTGGTCCAATTCTCTTCGCACCCTGTGAACTATAATTATAAACACTAGCAAACATATTAGTCCACAGGTTGTGTTAATCATCAAACACCAAAACTCAATTAGCCAAATGGCCCGGGGTCCATTTTCCTTACAATCTCCCCCTTTTTGGTGATTGATGACAACACAACCAAAGCAAGCAAATAATACAAGTATTTGAATTAAAATATGCAATCTACTTGCTAAGATGCATGAATGTCCCCACAATGTGATATTATGGACGTAAGCCTCCCCCTAACTCCATAATTCACTTACTTCCTATTTTTGGACCAAATAACCAAAACCACTGGAAAAACCATTTGTAGATATAAAATTTTAAATTGGTGGTGTTTGGTGTTTGATATAGTTTTCATTGCTTTGGTCCCTAAACTTCTCCCCCTTTGGCATCAACCACCGAAAAGGAAGACATTAAAAGCATGTAGGAAGAAAATAAAAGCTTGCCCTCATCAAGAAATCTATCAAATGATACCACTAGAAGGATATTAAATTAAACAATATGAATGATATCAGTTGAAAGGATTACTCCCCCTAAATGAGTGTTCTCTTTAGAAAGAAGTTTCTCCCCCTTTTTAGAGATGAAGAAATACTCCCCCTGACAGAGATCCTCTACTTAGGAAAAAGCATGTGAAAAATTAGAGGTGCAAGACATGGTTTGAAAAGACTAACTTCCCTTATGCATAGGTAACAGAATATGAGTTAACTACTTATGCATTTTTAGCAACATGGAAGCATATGATATGAACTATAGTCTAATCAAATATTGGAGAAGACATGTAAATGATACTGAATGTAGTCTCAAAAGATACCAATCGAAGATCAATGGCGAGCTTGAGAGACATGAGAGTTCTTGGAGATTTTGCAGTGGAAGATTGTTGTCTTTCTCCGGGGGCTTCATTTTCCTTACAATGAGACTATCACATGAAATAGACTTGAAAAGGTGTTAGTCTCAAAGTGTTAGATTACAGAGTAACCTCCCCTAAAGCTGTGCATACAAGTTTTGAATACTTGTAGGAGACATGCACTTTGATTTGATATCAAGAGGGGCAAATTATCCATAATCCAAACTTTGGCACATATAAGTTAAGTGATACACTTTGTAGAAATCAAAATTTTCAATTGATGCATCATTTACTATGGAGTGATATAAAAGCTATGTGCCGTGCTTAAATAAACATTTTACGCCATGTAGGTTTGCTTAAGTATATGAATTAAAAACAAGCAATCCTACCATATGATTTACCTAGTATGCATGATTTTAAACAAAAGTATATAACAAATGTAGTACTAGGCAAGAAAGGTAAACTAGATAAAAGGTAAATAGATACGCATATCTAAAAACGAAGAATACAATAAAACTAGTTACCTTAGTCATGGGTGGGAAATTTGGGTCCAAAATTTTCACTAACCCACTTGGCAATAAACTTGATCCAATATGATGTATCCCATGATATACATCCCAATTTTGCCAAGTCTCCAAATTTCCCGAACGACCTACGGTCCACTCATTTCCCTTTCGGGATCCAAACCTTCTTGGTGCTTTTCATGGTTGAAATTATCTCCTTTGGCACCCAGATGCGTTTGACCCCTTTTCCTTTGTTGGCTTGCTTGTTGGCCTTGATTGCTATCACCTTTCCATTCTTTTTCTTCTTGATCAAATATGGTGTAGCATCCTTTTTGTTCACCTTTTTGATGTAGGTGTTGGAGATTTTGCTTGATGGCTTTTGCTTGAGTTTTTGCCTTTGTTTATCCCTGGTCATCGCCTTGCATTGGAAAGACTTGTGGCCTTCCATGTGGCATAGCCTACAAATCACAGTTTCTCCCTCTACAGGCTTGTTCACTCCCGCAGTGGTGTTATCCTGTGGAGGTCGGATTTGTTTGGCTTTGCCTTTCTTGTCATACAAAGCCTTGCCAAGGTGAGCCACTTCTTGCTTTAATTGTTCATTTTCCTTTGCAACCTCATCCGAACATGTCTCTACAACAATATTCTCAACAACAACTTGGTTGCAGGGGTTAGAATCATCAATTAAATCAAAGCAGGAAGTAGAAGCATCTTTCTTAATTATTTTAGGTAGTTCAACTAAAGATGTTGCTGGGGTGCTACCAATGTTTTCTAGCTTAGTAGTTAGCTCATTATTGTGAATGCTAAGAATTTCCATTTTCTCTAGCAAATTTTCAATAGCTTCTTGGGAGCTAGCTAACTTAGCCTTAAGTTTTTCATTCTTTTTAATAAGGCTATCATCGGTAGCAGTGGATGGAACACTAGATTCTAATAGCTCAATTTTAGTTGATAGCTCACTATTTAAGTTTGTAAAAGTTTCAAATTTTTCTAGCAAACCTTTGTAATCATTTTGAGAGCTAACCAACTTATTTTTCAAAGTTTTAAGTTGAGCTTTTTGCTTAGTGCAAACATCCTGGAAAAATTCTACGGCTTCCGCAAGCTCATCTACAGAGGGCTTTCCCTCACCTTCATCATCACTACTGCTTTCATCACTAGAGGATGGAATGCTTTTGTTACCTCTTGCCATAAGGCATTTGTGTGATGACCGTGATGAGCGTGATGAGGATCGGTGGCTGCGCGTCCTTGGAGGTTCATCTTCACTTGAAGAATCATCCCAAGTTCTAACACTTGTTAGCGCCTTGCCTTTGCTCCTCTCCTTTTTGGGTTCGGCCATATTTGGACAGTTGTCCCTGAAGTGGCCCTTCTCCCCACATGCGAAGCATCCTCTCTTCCTTTGCTTTTTCCTGTCAATGTTAAAGAGAAGATCCTCGACCTGCAGGGGCACACCCATTAGATTAATCTTGCGGATCATTCTCATTACCTTTCCGACGCGTCGGATTGTTTCTTCGTCCTCGGAGGATGATGTGCATGGTTGATTATCTTTATCATCATCACTTTCTTCTTCTTCTTCCTCTTCTTCGCTTGAGGAACTTGGAGTGGGAGCCTTCTTTTTGCCCTTCCTTTCATCACATGCAAAAGCATATGGTCTTGAAGAAGTTGGCTCCTCTCCCCGACTCATTTTTCGCGACATCTCAAAAGCCGTGATTTTCCCAATCACGATGGTCGGGGTCATGTTGCTCAAGTCCTCCATGTTGTGAAGGATGGTGATGATGCTCCCATATCTTTGTTGTGGTAGCAGGGAGATAATCTTCCTCACAATGTCCGCATCATCTAGCTTATTAATGCCAATCGAATTGAGCTCATTGATAATTAGATTCAAACGAGAATACATGTCTCTAACAAGCTCATCATCTTTCATAGCAAAAGAATTATACTCATTTAAGACTAGGCAATGTTTTTGCTCACGGACATTGGATGTGCCGTCATGGAGCTCATGCAATTTTAGCCAAATCTCATTAGCAGTTTTCAGGGTAAATACTTGATTGAAAATATCCATGCTAAGAGATTCATACAAGCAATTTTTGGCTCTAGCATTTAAATGGATTTCTTTTTCCTCACTCGTGGTGGGTTTCTCGGGATTCTTGGGGGGTTTCATCCCGTCACGAGTGACTCTCCAAACACCTAGATCAATGGCCTCTAGGTAACAAGCCATTCTAGCACTATAATATGGGAAGTTAGTGCCGTCGAAGTGTGGTGGCCTATGGGTGTCCATCCCTTCCTCTAAAAAGCGTCGGCTCTTTTAGCGGTGAAGCTAAAGCGTTTCAAATGAGCCAAACCGACTCTGATACCACTTGTAGGAAACGAGTGACGCCTAAGAGGGGGTGAATTAGGACTTCTAAAACTTTTACTAAGCTAGGACACAAATAAATCCCTAGAGCAAAACCTATGCAAATAATCAAAACTAGAATGTGCAAACTAGGTTTTGTCTAAGTGTTGCTATCTCTACCGCAAAGGCTAAGTTTCAATCTACACTAAATAAGTATAACTACAAGATTGAAACTTAAATGCTTAATATAAATGCGGAATGTAAAGAGCTAAGTAGAGAAGCAAACTCTCGTGGATGACGCCGATATTTTTACCGAGGTATCCGGAACCACGCAAGGTCCCGACTAATCCTCGTTGGTGCCCCTACGCAAAGGGAAGCCCACGCGAGGGCCAAGCACCATGGTCGAGTAACTCCGTAGAGAGCCACGGGCCTTCTCCACGCGCAAGTGGTGCTCCGCTTCCGGCTCCTCTCGGACGCTCCCCGCCGTCTCCACTATCGAGCTTCCGGCCGAAACGCCGCGGGCCTTGTTCCCTCTGGTACACGGTGGCGGCCGTGACACAAACGCGGTTGTCACGGTCTCGCAAGACTCTCGCCCCACTCAGTACAATTACAACGACTCACGCAAAAGCCGAGGGGTTGTGTGGTTTTACAAAACTCACTCAACTAACTAGGGTTCACCTAGAGCAAGCGCTAAAGCGGTCTAACTAACCTAAGCACTTCGCAAAGCACCTACGCTAATCACCGAGTGATTCTATTAAGCACTTGGGTGTTTGAGCTCTTGGAAATATGCACTATGTGTCTTGGTATGTTGCTTGGGCTCTCACACTTGAGAATGGCCGGTTGGGGTGGTATTTATAGCCTCCACACCCCAAACTAGCCGTTGGACAGGAAGCAGCAGCTTTCTGTCGTCGGGTGCACCGGACAGTCCGGTGCACCACCGGACACTGCACAGTAGATGTCCGGTGCACGCCACGTCAGCCGACCGTTGGCGCCTGTAGCAGTCGACCGTTGGATCCGACCGTTGCCGTCTGCCCGTTGGCACACCGGACAGTCCGGTGCTACAGCCAGAGAGCGCTTGTCTGCGGCCTCTCTGCGCAGACTGTCCGGTGCCTCACCGGACAGTCCGGTGCACACCGGACATCAATGTCCGGTGCGCCACCAGGCGCTGGCTGACAGCCCGTTTCTTGGATTCCTTTGCTGATTTCTTCGGGCTTCTTTTGTTCTTGAGTATTGGACTCCTATGCATCTTTTTATGTCTTCTTTTGAGGTGTTGCATCCTCATTGCCTTGGTCCAATTCTCTTCGCACCCTGTGAACTATAATTATAAACACTAGCAAACATATTAGTCCATAGGTTGTGTTAATCATCAAACACCAAAACTCAATTAGCCAAATGGCCCGGGGTCCATTTTCCTTACACACACGGTTAGTCTCAAAGGGTCAAGTTGTAGCACATCTCCCCCTAAATATGTGCATCACTTGCAAAAGGACTTGCGAGGTCCGGGGAGTGTTTGTACAACTTGAGCACCATAAGTAAACAACAAAATGCATAAGGAACATGATCAAAGGCATAAACACATGTATGCTATAAATCAATCCAAGTTCCGTGAATCTAAGACATTTAGCTCACTACGTAGCCTGCAAAAGGTCTTCTCATCTAAAGGCTTGGTAAAGATATCGGCTAGCTGGTTCTCGGTGCTAATATAAAACACTTCGATATCTCCCTTTTGCTGGTGGTCTCTCAAAAAGTGATGCCGGATGTCAATGTGCTTTGTGCGGCTGTGCTCAACAGGATTATCCGCTATGCGGATAGCACTCTCATTGTCACATAGGAGTGGGACTTTGCTCAGATTGTAGCCAAAGTCCCGGAGGGTTTGCCTCATCCAAAGTAGTTGCGCGCAACACTGTCCTGCGGCAACATACTCGGCCTCAGCGGTGGATAGGGCAACAGAGGTTTGTTTCTTAGAGCTCCACGACACCAGGGACCTTCATAAGTGTAAGGAAAATGGACCCCGGGCCATTTGGCTAATTGAGTTTTGGTGTTTGATGAACAACACAATCCGTGAACTAATAAGTTTTCTAGTGTTTGTGTTTGTAGTTCACAGGATGCGAAGAGAATTGGACCAAGGCAATGAGGATGCAACACCTCAAAAGAAGACATAAAAAGATGCATAGGAGTCCAATACTCAAGAACAAAGAAGCCCGAAGAAATCAGCGAAGAAATCCAAGATAAGGGCTGTCAGCCAGCGCCTGGTGGCGCACCGGACATTGGTGTCCGGTGTGCACCGAACTGTCCGGTGAGGCACCGGACAGTCTGCGCAGAGAGGCCGCAGACAGGCGCTCTCTGGCTGTAGCACCGGACTGTCCGGTGTGCATCGGACTGTCCGGTGTGCCAACGGGCAGACGGCAACGGTCGGATCCAACGGTCGACTGCTACAGGCACCAACGGTCGGCTGACGTGGCGTGCACCGGACACCTACTGTGCAGTGTCCGGTGGTGCACCGGACTGTCCGGTGCACCCGACGACAGAAAGCTGTTGCTTTCTGTCCAACGGCTAGTTGATGGTATGGAGGCTATAAATACCACCCCAACCGGCCATTCTCAAGTGTGAGAGCCCAAGCAACATACCAAGACACATAGTGCATATTTCCAAGAGCTCAAACACCCAAGTGCTTAATAGAATCACTCGGTGATTAGCGTAGGTGCTTTGCGAAGTGCTTAGGTTAGTTAGACCGCTTTAGCGCTTGCTCTAGGTGAACCCTAGTTAGTTGAGTGAGTTTTGTAAAACCACACAACCCCTCGGCTCTTGCGTGAGCCGTTGTAATTGTACCGAGTGGGGCGAGAGTCTTGCGAGACCGTGACAGCCGCGTTTGTGTCACGGCCGCCACCGTGTACCGGAGGGAACGAGACCCGCGGCGTTTCGGCCGGAAGCTCGATAGTGGAGACGGCGGGGAGCGTCCGAGAGGAGCCGGAAGCGGAGCACCACTTGCGCGTGGAGAAGGCCCGCGGCTCTCTACGGAGTTACTCGACCGTGGTGCTTGGCCCTCGCGTGGGCTTCCCTTTGCGTAGGGGCACCAACGAGGATTAGTCGGGACCTTGCGTGGTTCCGGATACCTCGGTAAAAATACCGGCGTCATCCACGAGAGTTTGCTTCTCTACTTAGCTCTTTACATTCCGCATTTATATTAAGCATTTAAGTTTCAATCTTGTAGTTATACTTATTTAGTGTAGATTGAAACTTAGCCTTTGCGGTAGAGATAGCAACACTTAGACAAAACCTTCTTTGCACATTTTAGTTTTGATTATTTGCATAGGTTTTGCTCTAGGGATTTAATTGTGGCCTAGTTTAGCAAAAGTTTTAGAAGTCCTAATTCACCCCCCCTCTTAGGCGTCACCCGTTTCCTACAATAAGAATTGGCACGTCCCTGATGTACTCTTCCTATCGACCTTGCATCCAGCATAATCGGTGTCTGAATATCCAATTAAGTAAAAGATAGACCCCTTTGGATACCAGATCCCGAAGCAAGGCGTAGCAACTAAGTATCTAAGAATTCGCTTCACGGCCACTAAGTGACACTCCCTTGGACCGGATTGAAATCTAGCAAACATGCATACACTAAGCATAATATCCGGTCTACTAGCGCATAAATAAAGCAAAGAACCTATCATGGACCGGTATGTTTTTTGATCAACGGATTTACCTCCTTTGTTGAGGTCGACGTGTCCGTCAGTTCCCATCGGAGTCTTGCGGGCTTGGCGTCCTTCATCCCAAACCGCTTTAGCAAGTCTTGCGTGTACTTCGTTTGGGAGATGAAGGTGCCGAAAGGGAATTAGGCTTACACCTATACTAATTTTGGTGGTTGAATTGCCCAACACAAATAATCGGACTAACTAGTTTGCCCAAGTTCATAAGTTCTACAGGTACAAAGGTTCACCATAAGCCAATAAAAAGACCAAGAAAAAGGGTTCAAACAAAGGAGCAAAGGGGGCGCACCGGACTGTCCGGTGTGCCACCGGACAGTGTCCGGTGCACCAGGGAGGATCGACTTCAAACTCTTCACCTTCGGGAATTCTCAGAGCCGGCGCGCTATAATTCACCGGACAGTGTCCGGTGCTCCAAGAGGAAGCGGCTCTAAACTCGCCAGTCTCGGGAATTCGCTTCGGCTGCTCCGCTATAATTCACCGGACATGTCCGGTGTACACCGGACTGTCCGGTGTAACTGCGGGGCAACGGCTACTTCCGGCGCCAACGGCTACCTGCAGCGCATTAATTGCGCGCCAGCGCGCGCAGAGGTCAGACACGCCCATGCTGGCGCACCGGACACCCTACAGTTCATGTCCGGTGTGCCACCGGATATCCAGGCGGGCCCAGAAGTCAGAAGCTCCAACGGTCAAATCCCAGCGGCCTGGTGACGTGGCTGGCGCACCGGACATGTCCGGTGTACACCGGACTGTCCGGTGCACCATACGACAGCCAGCCTGCACCAAACGGCTAGTTTGGTGGTTGGGGCTATAAATACCCCCCAACCACCCCACATTCAAGACATCCAAGTTTTCCCACTTCAACTACTTACAAGAGCTCTAGCATTCAATGCTAGACACACCAAAGTGATCAAATCCTCTCCAAACTCCACACAACGCCCTAGTGATTAGTGAGAGAGATTTGCTTGTGTTCTTTCGAGCTCTTGCGCTTGGATTGCTTTCTTCCTTCTTTGATTCTCCATTGCAATCAAACTCACTTGTAATTGAGGCAAGAGACACCAATCTTGTGGTGGTCCTTGTGGGAACTTTATGTTCCAAACATTTGAGAAGAGAAAGCTCACTCGGTCCGAGGGACCGTTTGAGAGAGGGAAAGGGTTGAAAAAGACCCGGCCTTTGTGGCCTCCTCAACGGGGAGTAGGTTTGCAACAACCGAACCTCGGTAAAACAAATCCGCGTGTCACTCTTCATTTGTTTGTGATTTGTTTTGCGCCCTCTCACTCGGACTCGTATTTATTTCTAACGCTAACCCGTCTCGTAGTTGTGTTTATATTTGTAAATTTCAGTTTCGCCCTATTCACCCCCCTCTAGGCGACTTTCAATTGGTATCAGAGCCCGGTGCTTCATTAGAGCCTAACCGCTCGAAGTGATGTCGGGAGATCACACCAAGAGGGAGATGGAGACCGGCGACAAGCCCACTACGAGTCACGGGAGCACTTCATCGGAAGAGTCCCACACCAAGAGGAAGGAGAAGAAGAAGGACTCCTCCAAACGGAAGGAGAAAAGATCTTCTTCTTCACACCACAAAGAAAAGAAGGAAAAATCCTCTTCCCACAAGCCGCATCGGAGTGGGGACAAGAAAAAGAGGATGAGGAAGGTGGTCTACTATGAGACCGATTCTTCGTCGACATCCACCTCCGGCTCCGACGCGGCGTCCGTCACTTCTAAGCGCCAAGAGCGTAAGAAGTATAGTAAGATCCCCTTACGCTACCCTCGCATTCCTAAGCTTACACCTTTGCTTTCCGTCCCATTAGGCAAACCACCAACGTTTGATGGTGAAGACTACGCTAGGTGGAGTGATTAATGCGATTTCATCTAACCTCACTCCACAAAAGTATATGGGATGTTGTTGAGTTTGGTGTACAGGTACCATCCGTAGGGGATGAAGACTATGATGTGGATGAAGTGGCCCAAATCGAGCACTTCAATTCCCAAGCCACAACCATTCTCCTCGCCTCTCTAAGTAGAGAGGAATATAACAAGGTGCAAGGATTGAAGAATGCGAAGGAGATTTGGGACTTACTCAAGACCGCGCACGAAGGTGATGAACTCACCAAGATCACCAAGCGGGAAACGATCGAGGGGGAGCTCGGTCGCTTCCGTCTTCGCCAAGGAGAGGAGCCACAAGATATGTACAACCGGCTCAAAACCTTGGTGAACCAAGTACGCAACCTCGGGAGCAAGAAATGGGACGACCACGAGGTGGTTAAGGTTATTCTAAGATCTCTCATTTTCCTTAACCCCACTCAAGTTCAATTAATTCGTGGTAATCCTAGATACACACTAATGACTCCTGAGGAAGTAATCGGGAATTTTGTGAGCTTTGAATGTATGATTAAAGGCTCAAAGAAGATCAACTAGCTTGATGAACCCTCCACGTCCGAAGCACAACCAGTGGCATTTAAGGCGACGGAGGAAAAGAAGGAGGAGTCTACACCGAGTAGAAAACCAATTGACGCCTCCAAGCTCGACAATGAGGAGATGGCTTTAATCAAAAGCTTTCGCCAAATCCTCAAGCAACGGAAGGGGAAGGATTACAAATCCCGTTCCAAGAAGGTTTGCTACAAGTGTGGTAAGCCCGGTCACTTTATTGCTAAATGTCCACTATCAAGTGACTGTGACAGGGATAACGACAAGAAGGGCAAGAGGAGAGAAAAGAAGAGGTACCACAAGAAGAAGGGCGGTGATGCCCACGTGTGCCGCGAGTGGGACTCCGACGAGAGCTCCACCGACTCCTCCGACGACGACGAGGACGCCGCCAACATCGCCGTCACCAAGGGACTCCTCTTCCCCAACATCGGCCACAAGTGCCTCATGGCAAAGCACGGCAAAAAGAAGAAGGTTAAATCTAAATCCTCCACTAGATATGAGTCTTCTAGTGATGAAAATGCTAGTGATGAGGAGGATAAATTGTGTACCCTTTTTGCCAACCTTAACATGGAACAAAAGGAAAAATTAAATGAATTAATTAGTGCTATACATGAAAAGGATGACCTTTTGGATTCCCAAGAGGACTTCCTAATTAAGGAAAACAAGAAACATGTTAAGATTAAAAATGCTTATGCTCTAGAAATAGAAAAATGTCAAAAACTATCTAGTGAGCTAAGCACTTGCCATGACACTATTGCCAACCTTAGAAATGAAAATGCTAAATTAATTGCTAAGGTTGATTCAAATGTTTGTAATGTTTCAATTCCAAATCTTAGAAATGATAATGATGATTTGCTTGCTAAGATTGATGAATTGAATGTATCCCTTGCTAGCCTTAGAGTAGAAAATGAAAATTTGATTGCTAAGGCTAAAGATTTTGATGTTTGCAATGTTACTATTTCCAACCTTAGAAGTGAGAATGATATATTACATGCTAAGGTTGTAGAATTAAAATCTTGCAAACCCTCTACATCTAATGTTGAGCATGTTTCTATTTGCACTAGATGCAGAGATGTTGATATTGATGCTATTCATGATCATGTGGCTTTAATTAAACAACAAAATGATCATATAGCAATATTAGATGCTAAAATTGCCGAGCATAACTTAGAAAATGAAAAGTTTAAATTTGCTAGAAGTATGCTCTATAATGGGAGACGCCCTGACATCAAGGATGGCATTGGCTTCCAAAGGGGAGACAATGTCAAACTTAGTGCCCCTCCTAAAAGATTGTCAAATTTTGTTAAGGGCAAGGCTCCCATGCCTCAGGATAATGAGGGTTACATTTTGTACCCTGCCGGTTATCCTGAGAGCAAAATTAGGAGAATTCATTCTAGGAAGTCTCACTCTGGCCCTAATCATGCTTTTATGTATAAGGGTGAGACATCTAGCTCTAGGGAACCAACCCGTGCTAAGTTGCCTAAGAAGAGAATTCCTAATGCATCAAATGATCATGGCATTTCATTTAAGACTTTTGATGCATCTTATGTGCTTACTAACAAATCCGGCAAGGTAGTTGCCAAGTTTGTTGGGGGCAAACACAAGGGCTCCAAGACTTGTGTTTGGGTACCCAAAGTTCTTGTTTCTAATGCCAAAGGACCCAAAACCGTTTGGGTACCTAAAGTCAAGAACTAAACTTGTTTTGTAGGTTTATGCATCCGGGGGCTCAAGTTGGATCATCGACAGCGGGTGCACAAACCACATGACAGGGGAGAAGAAGATGTTCTCCTCCTACGAGAAAAATCAAGATCCCCAACGAGCTATCACATTCGGGGATGGAAACCAAGGTTTGGTCAAAGGTTTGGATAAAATAGCTATATCTCCTGACCATTCCATTTCCAATATTTTTCTTGTAGATTCTTTAGATTACAATTTGCTTTTCGTATCTCAATTATGTCAAATGGGCTACAACTGTCTATTTACTGATGTAGGTGTCACTGTCTTTAGAAGAAGTGATGATTCAATAGCATTTAAGGGAGTGTTAGAGGGTCAGCTATACTTGGTAGATTTTGATAGAGCTGAACTCGACACTTGCTTAATTGCTAAGACTAACATGGCTTGGCTCTGGCACCGCCGACTAGCTCATGTTGGAATGAAGAATCTTCATAAGCTTCTAAAGGGATAACACATTTTAGGACTAACAAATGTTCATTTTGAGAAAGACAAGATTTGTAGCGCATGCCAAGCCGGGAAGCAAGTTGGCACTCATCATCCACACAAGAACATCATGACAAGTGACAGGCCACTAGAGCTCCTTCACATGGATTTATTCGGCCCGATCGCTTACATAAGCATCGGTGGGAGTAAGTATTGTCTAGTTATTGTGGATGATTATTCTCGCTTCACTTGGGTGTTCTTTTTGCAGGAAAAATCCCATACCCAAGAGACCTTAAAGGGATTCTTGAGACGGGCTCAAAATGAGTTCAGCTTAAGGATCAAGAAAATTAGAAGCGACAACGGGACGGAGTTCAAGAACTCACAAATAGAAGGCTTCCTTGAGGAGGAGGGCATCAAGCATGAGTTCTCTTCTCCCTACACCCCACAACAAAATGGTGTAGTGGAGAGAAAGAATCGAACTCCATTGGACATGGCAAGAACCATGCTTGATGAGTACAAGACATCGGATCGGTTTTGGGCCGAGGCGGTCAACACCGCCTGCTACGCCATCAACCGGTTATATCTACACCGAATCCTCAAGAAGACATCCTATGAACTCCTAACCGGTAAAAAGCCCAATATTTCATATTTTAGAGTTTTTGGTAGCAAATGCTTTATTCTTGTTAAAAGAGGTAGAAAATCTAAATTTGCTCCTAAAACTGTAGAAGGCTTTTTACTAGGATATGACTCAAACACAAGGGCATATAGAGTCTTTAACAAATCCTCAGGACTTGTTGAAGTTTCTTGTGACGTTGTGTTTGATGAGACAAACGGCTCTCAAGTAGAGCAAGTTGATCTTGATAAGATAGGTGAAGAACAGGCTCCGTGCATCGCGTTAAGGAACATGTCCATTGGGGATGTGTGTCCTAAGGAATCCGAAGAGCCTCCACATACACAAGATCAACCATCCTCCTCCACGCAAGCATCTCCACCAACTCAAAATGAGGACGAGGCTCAAGTTGATATAGAGGAAGAACACAATGATGAGCCACCTCAAGATGACGGCAATGATCAAGGGGGAGATGCAAATGATGAAGACAAGGAGGATGAAGAACCAAGGCTGCCACACCCAAGAGTCCACCAAGCAATCCAACGAGATCACCCCGTCGACACCATCCTCGGCGACATTCATAAGGGGGTAACTACTCGATCTCGTGTTGCACATTTTTGTGAACATTACTCTTTTGTTTCCTCTATTGAGCCACACAGGGTAGAGGAAGCACTTCAAGATTCGGATTGGGTGATGGCGATGCAAGAGGAGCTCAACAATTTCACGAGGAACGAGGTATGTCATTTAGTTCCGCGTCCTAACCAAAATGTTGTAGAAACCAAGTGAGTCTTCCGCAACAAGCAAGACGAGCATGGTGTGCTGACAAGGAACAAAGCTCGACTTGTGGCCAAGGGATACTCCCAAGTCGAAGGTTTGGATTTTGGTGAAACTTATGCACCCGTAGCTAGACTTGAGTCAATTCGCATATTATTGGCCTATGCTACTTACCATGGCTTCAAGCTTTATCAAATGGACGTGAAGAGTGCCTTCCTTAATGGACCAATCAAGGAGGAGGTCTATGTTGAGCAACCTCCCGGCTTTGAAGATAGTGAGTACCCTAACCATGTCTATAGGCTCTCTAAGGCGCTTTATGGGCTCAAGCAAGCCCCAAGAGCATGGTATGAATGCCTAAGAGACTTCCTTATTACTAATGGCTTCAAAGTCGGAAAAGCCGATCCTACTTTATTCACTAAAACTCTTGACAATGATTTGTTCATATGCCAAATTTATGTTGATGATATCATATTTGGGTCTACTAACGAATCTACATGTGAAGAATTTAGTAGGATCATGACACAAAAATTCGAGATGTCTATGATGGGGGAGTTGAAGTATTTCTTAGGATTTCAAGTCAAGCAACTCCAAGAGGGCACCTTCATTAGCCAAACGAAGTACACTCAAGACATTCTAACCAAGTTTGGAATGAAGGATGCCAAGTCCATCAAGATACCCATGGGAACCAATGGGCATCTCGACCTCGACACGGGAGGTAAGTCCGTGGATCAAAAGGTATACCGGTCGATGATTGGTTCATTGCTCTATTTATGTGCATCTCGACCGGACATTATGCTTTCCGTATGCATGTGTGCAAGATTTCAAGCCGACCCTAAGGAATCACACCTTACGGCCATAAAACGAATCTTGAGATATTTGGTTTATACACCTAAGTTTGGGCTTTGGTACACTCAGGGATCCACTTTTGATTTGATTGGTTATTCGGATGTCGATTGGGCGGGGTGTAAGATTAATAGAAAGAGCACATCGGGGACTTGCCAGTTCTTGGGAAGATCATTGGTGTCTTGGGCTTCAAAGAAGCAAAATTCGGTCGCTCTTTCTACCGCCGAAGCCGAGTACATTGCCGCAGGCCATTGTTGCGCGCAATTGCTTTGGATGAGGCAAACCCTGCGGGACTATGGTTACAAATTAACCAAAGTTCCCCTTCTATGTGATAATGAGAGTGCAATCCGCATGGTGGATAATCCCGTTGAGCATAGCCGCACTAAGCACATAGCCATTCGGTATCATTTTCTTAGGGATCACCAACAAAAGGGGGATATCGAGATTGCTTACATTAACACTAAAGATCAATTAGCCGATATCTTTACCAAGCCACTAGATGAACAAACTTTTACCAAACTTAGGCATGAGCTCAATATTCTTGATTCTAGGAATTTCTTTTGCTAAACTTGCACACATAGCTCATAAGTATACCTTTGATCATATGCTATGACTAATGTGTTTTCAAGTATATTTCAAACCAAGTCATAGGTATATTGAAAGGGAATTGGAGTCTTCGGCGAAGACAAAGGCTTCCACTCCACTCTACTACTCATCCTTCGCCGTCGCTCCGCCTCACTCTCCATCTTTGGTATAATTTTCACTCATATGTTTTATTTGCCAAAGGGGAGAAAGTAGTTAGAAAAGGGCTTATATCTCACTCAAAGTATTCGTTTTTGGCGATTCATGCCAAAGGGGGAGAAAGTATGAGCCCAAAGCAAAAGGACCGCACCACCACCCTAATTTTAAAATTAATGATTTTCAAATGGTAAATTTCAAAATAGTATCTCTTTGTGTTCTAAAAAGGGAAAAAGTAGCACCTTTCAAATTTGATATCTTAAAACCCTCTTGAACACTAAGAGGAGAATTTATTTGAGGGGGAGTTTTGTTTAGTCAAAGGAAAAGCATTTGAAACAAGGGGACAAAATTTCAAATCTTGAAAATGCTTCGCAAAAATCTTATTCATTGACTAGTTGCAAAAGGACTTTGAAAAGGATTTACAAAAAGAATTTGCAAAAACAAAACTTGTGGTGCAAGCGTGGTCCAAAATGTTAAAAATAAAGAAACAATCCATGCATATCTAGTAAGTAATATTTATTGGCTCAATTCTAAGTAACCTTTGCACTTACACTTTGCAAACTAGTTCAATTATGCACTTCTATACTTGCTTTGGTTTGTGTTGGCATCAATCACCAAAAAGGGGGAGATTGAAAGGGAATTAGGCTTACACCTATACTAATTTTGGTGGTTGAATTGCCCAACACAAATAATCGGACTAACTAGTTTGCCTAAGTTCATAAGTTCTACAGGTACAAAGGTTCACCATAAGCCAATAAAAAGACCAAGAAAAAGGGTTCAAACAAAGGAGCAAAGGGGGCGCACCGGACTGTCCGGTGTGCCACCGGACAGTGTCCGGTGCACCAGGGAGGATCGACTTCAAACTCTTCACCTTCGGGAATTCTCAGAGCCGGCGCGCTATAATTCACCGGACTGTCCGGTGTACACCGGACAGTGTCCGGTGCTCCAAGAGGAAGCGGCTCTGAACTCGCCAGTCTCGGGAATTCGCTTCGGCTGCTCCGCTATAATTCACCGGACTGTCCGGTGTAACTGCGGGGCAACGGCTACTTCCGGCGCCAACGACTACCTGCAGCGCATTAATTGCGCGCCAGCGCGCGTAGAGGTCAGACACGCCCATGCTGGCGCACCAGACACCCTACAGTTCATGTCCGGTGTGCCACCGAACATCCAGGCGGGCCCAGAAGTCAGAAGCTCCAACGGTCAAATCCCAGCGGCCTGGTGACGTGGCTGGCGCACCGGACTGTCCGGTGCACCATACGACAGCCAGCCTGCACCAAACGACTAGTTTGGTGGTTGGGGCTATAAATACCCCCAACCACCCCACATTCAAGACATCCAAGTTTTCCCACTTCAACTACTTACAAGAGCTCTAGCATTCAATTCTAGACACACCAAAGTGATCAATTCCTCTCCAAACTCCACACAATGCCCTAGTGATTAGTGAGAGAGATTTGCTTGTGTTCTTTCGAGCTCTTGCGCTTGGATTGCTTTCTTCCTTCTTTGATTCTCCATTGCGATCAAACTCACTTGTAATTGAGGCAAGAGACACCAATCTTGTGGTGGTCCTTGTGGGAACTTTGTGTTCCAAATATTTGAGAAGAGAAAGCTCACTCGGTCCGAGGGACCGTTTGTGAGAGGGAAAGGGTTGAAAAAGACCCGACCTTTGTGGCCTCCTCAACGGGGAGTAGGTTTGCAAGAACCGAACCTCGATAAAACAAATCCGCG
Organism: Zea luxurians; assembly: GCA_029449295.1. NCBI lineage: Eukaryota > Viridiplantae > Streptophyta > Magnoliopsida > Poales > Poaceae > Zea > Zea luxurians. The sequence continues at coordinate 15,999,989 of JAOPSE010000024.1, read as the reverse complement.
TGTCACTCTTCATTCGTTTGCGATTTGTTTTGCGCCCTCTCACTCGGACTCGTATTTATTTATAACGCTAACCTGTCTCGTAGTTGTGTTTATATTTGTAAATTTCAGTTTCGCCCTATTCACCCCCCCTCTAGGCGACTTTCACCGTCCTTGAGTTGCTTCACTTGGAACCCAAGGAAGTAGTTCAACTCGCCCATCATCTACATCTCAAACTTTTGAGTCATCACCCTGCTAAACTCTTCACAAGACTTTTGGTTAGTAGAACCAAATATTATGTCATCGACATAAATTTGGCACACAAATAAGTCACCATCACAAGTCTTAATAAATAAAGTTGGATCGGCTTTCCCAACCTTGAACGCATTAGCAATTAAAAAGTCTCTAAGGCATTCATACCATGCTCTTGGGGCTTGCTTAAGTCCATAGAGCGCCTTAGAGAGCTTACATACATAGTCGGGGTACCGTTCATCCTCGAAGCCAGGGGGTTGCTCCACGTACACCTCCTCCTTGATTGGCCCGTTGAGGAAGGCGCTCTTCACATCCATTTGGAACAACCTGAAAGAATGGTGAGCGGCATATGCTAGCAAAATATGAATGGACTCTAGCCTAGCCACAAGAGCAAAAGTCTCCTCAAAGTCCAAACCTGCGACTTGGGCATAACCTTTTGCCACAAGTCGAGCCTTGTTCCTTGTCACCACCCCGTGCTCATCTTGTTTGTTGCGGAACACCCACTTGGTTCCCACAACATTTTGCTTGGGACGAGGCACCAGTGTCCAAACTTCATTTCTCTTGAAATTATTGAGCTCCTCTTGCATGACCAACACCCAGTCCGGATCTAGCAAGGCCTCTTCTACCCTGAAAGGCTCAATAGAAGAGACAAAGGAGTAATGCTCACAAAAATTAACTAATCTAGAACGAGTAGTTACTCCCTTGCTAATGTCACCCAAAATTTGGTTGACGGGATGATTCCTTTGAATCGTCGCTCGAACTTGGGTTGGAGGTGCCGGTTGTGCTTCTTCCTCCATCACATGATCATCTTGTGCTCCCCCTTGATCACACGCCTCTTCTTGACGAACCTATTCATCATCTTGAGTTGGGGGATACACCATTATTGAGGAAGAAGGTTGATCTTGTTCCTTTTGTTCCTGTGGCCGCACATCTCCAATCGCCATGGTGTGTATTGCGGCCGTTGGAACGTCTTCTTCATCTACATCATCAAGATCAACAACTTGCTCTCTTGGAGAGCCATTAGTCTCATCAAATACAACGTCGCTAGAGACTTCAACCAAACCCGATGATTTGTTGAAGACTCTATACGCCTTTGTATTTGAGTCATAACCTAATAAAAACCCTTCTACAGCTTTGGGAGCAAACTTAGAATTTCTACCTTTCTTTACTAGAATGTAACATTTTCTCCCAAATACACGAAAGTAAAACACATTGGGTTTGTTACCGGTTAGAAGCTCATACGAAGTCTTCTTGAGGAGGCGGTGAAGGTAGACCCGGTTGATGGCGTGGCAAGCCGTGTTCACGGCTTTCGACCAAAACCGCTCGGGGGTCTTGAACTCTCCAAGCATCGTCCTCGCCATGTCTATGAGCGTCCTGTTCTTCCTCTCTACCACACCATTTTGCTGTGGTGTGTAGGGAGCGGAGAACTCATGCTTGATCCCTTCCTCCTCAAGGTACTCCTCCACTTGAAGGTTCTTGAATTCGGACCCGTTGTCGCTCCTTATCTTCTTCACCTTGAGCTCAAACTCATTTTGAGCTCTTCTTAGGAAGCGCTTGAGGGTCCCTTGGGTTTCAGATTTATCCTGCAAAAAGAATACCCAAGTGAAGCGGGGAAAATCATCAACTATAACAAGACCATACTTACTTCCTCCTATGCTTAGATAGGCGATGGGTCCGAAGAGGTCCATATGAAGCAACTCCAAAGGTCTTGATGTGGTCATCACATTTTTGGTATGATGAGAGCTTCCCACCTATTTACCTGCTTGACAAGCTGCACAAGGTCTATCCTTTTTGAAAGTTACATTAGTTAGACCTATCACGTGTTCTCCCTTTAGAAGCTTGTGAAGGTTCTTCATCCCCACATGAGCTAAACGGCGATGCCACAGCCAGCCCATGCTAGTCTTAGCAATTAAGCATGCATCTAGACCGGCCTCCTCTTTTGCAAAATCAACTAAATAGAGTTTGTCGTCTAATACACCCTTAAAAGCTAATGAACCATCACTTCTTCTAAAGACAGACACATCTACATTTGTGAATAAACAATTATATCCCATATTGCATAATTGACTAACGGATAACAAATTATATCCAAGCGACTCAACTAAAAATAAATTAGAAATGGAGTGCTCGAATGAAATAGCAATCTTTCCTAACCCTTTCACCTTGCCTTGATTCTCGTCACCGAATATGATTGAGTCTTGGGAATCTTTGTTCTTGACGTAGGAAGAGAACATCTTCTTTTCCCCCGTCATGTGGTTTGTGCATCCGCTGTCGATAATCCAGCTTGATCCCCCGGATGCATAAACCTGCAAGGCAAATTTAGGCTTGGGTCTTAGGTACCCAACTCTTGTTGGGTCCTACAAGGTTAGTCACAATGGTTTTAGGGACCCAAATGCAATTTTTATCTCCCTTGCATCTTGCCCCTAACTTCCTAGCAATCACCTTCTTATCCTTTCTATTAATTGCAAAGGAAGCATTGCAAGTATGAAAAATTGTAGAAGGTTCATTGTTTACTTTCCTAGGAACACGAACAACATTTCTTCTAGGCATAGCATTTTTCCTAGCCAAATTTCTCTCATGCATAATAGAAGAACTAGAAGCAATCATGGCATGAGAATCAAAATTATCATAACTTCTATAAGCATTCCTTGAATGTCTCCTATCATGGTACATGAAAGCATGGTTCTTTTGAGCACTACTAGCCATAGGGGCCTTTCCTTTCTCCTTGGCGGAGATGGAAACCTTATGGCTTGTTAAGTTCTTGACTTCCCTCTTAAAGCCAAGACCATCCTTAATTGAGGGGTGTCTACCAATCGTGTAGGCATCCCTTCCAAATTTTAGCTTATCAAATTCACTTTTGCTAGTCTTAAGTTGGGCATTAAGACTAGCCACTTCATCATTCAATTTAGAAATTGAAACTAGGTGTTCATTACAATCATCAACATTAAAATCTTTACACCTATTGCAAATTGCAACATGTTCTACACAAGATGTTGATTTATTAGCTATTTCTAACTTAGCATTCAAATCATCATTTATGCTCTTTAAGCTAGAAATAGAGTCATGGCATGTAGACAATTCACAAGAGAGCATTTCATTCCTTTTAATTTCTAAAGCAAGGGATTTTTGTGCCTCTACAAACTTATCATGTTCTTCATACAAGAGATCCTCTTGCTTTTCTAATAACATATTCTTATCATTCAAGGCATCAATTAATTCATTAATCTTATCAACCTTAGTTCTATCTAAGCCCTTGAATAAACATGAATAGTCTATTTCATCATCGCTAGATTCTTCATCACTTGAGGAAGCGTAAGTACTAGTATTACAAGTGCTTACCTTCTTTTCCCTTGCCATGAGGCAAGTGTGATGCTCGTTTGGGAAGAGGGATGACTTGTTGAAGGCGGTGGCGGCGAGTCCTTCGTTGTCGGAGTCGGACGATGAACAATCCGAGTCCCACTCCTTGCCAAGGTGTGCCTCGCCCTTAGCCTTCTTCTACGCCTTTTTCTTTTCCCTCTTGTTCCCTTGTTCTTGGTCACTGTCATTATCGGGACAATTAGCGATAAAATGACCAATCTTACCACATTTGAAGCATGAGCGCTTTCCCTTCGTCTTGGTCTTGTTGGGATGCCCCTTGCGACCCTTTAGCGCCGTCTTGAAACGCTTGATGATGAGGGCCATTTCTTCATCATTAAGCCCGGCCGCCTCAACTTGGGCCACCTTGCTCGGCAGCGCCTCCTTGCTCATCTATGCTTTGAGAGCAATGGTTTGATGCTCTTGGATAGGGCCGTTCAACGCATCGTCAACGTATCTTGCCTCCTTGATCATCATCCGCCCGCTTACAAACTTTCCAAGTATCTCCTCGGGCGTCATCTTGGTGTACCTAGGATTCTCACGAATATTGTTCACAAGATGTGGATCAAGGACGGTAAAAGACCTTAGCATTAGGTGGACGACGTCGTGGTCCGTCCATCGCGTGCTTCCATAGCTCCTTATTTTGTTGACGAGGGTCTTGAGCCGGTTGTACGTTTGGGTTGGCTCCTCGCCCCTGATCATTGGAATCTCCCAAGTTCGCCCTCCACCAACTCCATCTTAGTGAGCATGGTGACGTCGTTCCCATCATGTGAGATCTTGAGGGTGTCCCAAATCTGCTTGGCGTTATCCAAGCCGCTCACCATATGGTATTCGTCCCTGCACAATGAAGCTAGAAGAACAGTAGTAGCTTGTGCATTTTTGTGAATTTGCTCATTAATGAACATGGGACTATCAGTACTATCAAATTTCATTCCACTCTCTACTATCTCCCATATGCTTGGATGGAGAGAGAACAAGTGACTACGCATTTTGTGACTCCAAAATCCGTAGTCCTCTCCATCAAAGTGAGGAGGTTTACCAAGTGGAATGGAGAGTAAATGAGCATTGGTACTTTGCGAATCCGAGAGTAATCAAAAGAGAAGTTCGAATTGACCGTTTTCCTTTTCTCGTAGTCGTTGTCGTCGTTGTCCTTTTGGGAAGAAGAGGACTCGTCGCTGTCATCGTAGTAGATGATCTCCTTGATGCGCCTCATTTTCTTCTTCTTCCCGTCTTTTCTTTTGTGGCCCGACCCCGAGTCAGTAGGCTTGTCATCCTTTAGATCATTGACGAAGGACTCCTTCTCCTTATCATTGACCACCATCCCCTTGCCCTTAGGATCCATCTCTTCGGGCGATTAGTCCCTTTCTTGAAGAGAACGACTCCGATACCAATTGAGAGCACCTAGAGGGGGGTGAATAGGTGATCCTGTAAAACTTGAAACTTAGTGCCCCAAAAACTTGATTAGGGGTTAGCACAATAAGGCCAAGTGGCTAGAGAGGAGTCTTAGCAAAACACAATAACTACAAAGAGATCAACACAGAGATGGCACAGTGGTTTATCCCGTGGTTCGGCCAAGTCCAATACTTGCCTACTCCACGTTGTGGCGTCCCAACGGACGAGGGTTGCACTCAACCCCTCTCAAACGGTCCAAAGACCCACTTGAATACCACAGTGTTTTGCTTGCACTTCACTATATCCCGCTTGCGAGGAATCTCCACAACTTGGAGCCTCTCGCCCTTACAAAGATGTTCACAAAGAGTCACGGAAGTAAGGTTGGGATGAGCAACGCACACAAGACACAAAATCAGAGCAACAACACGCACACAAGTCACAACACGAGCTCTCAACACAACCCGAAGAGTACACTACTCAAATGGAGCTCTAGTTGCTATCACAAAGAATCAAATGCGCGGAATTGAAGTCTTGGTGCTTGGGAATGCTTAGAGAATGCTTGGTGTGCTCCTCCATGCGCCTAGGGGTCCCTTTTATAGCCCCAAGGCAGCTAGGAGCCGTTGAGAGCATTCCAGGAAGGCAATTCTTGTCTTCTGTCGCCTGGCGCACCGGACAGTCCGGTGCACCACCGGACACTGTCCGGTGCGGATTTCTTTCCTTCTGTGGCGCAGCCGACCGTTGAAGATCCAGAGCCGTTGGCGCACCGGACACTGTCCGGTGCACACCGGACAGTCCGGTGCCCCCTTGTGACTGTTGGCTCGGCCACGCGTCACGCGCGGAATCCTCGGCCGACCGTTGGCCCGGCTGACCGTTGGCTCACCGGACAGTCCGGTGATTTATAGCCGTACGCCGTTAATCACTTTCCGAGAGCGACGACTTCGTCTGTGAATGGCTCACCGGACAGTCCGGTGCACCATCGGACAGTCCGATGATTTATAGCCGTACGCCGTTGATCGCTTCCCGAGAGCAGCTAGTTGACAGTCGCCAGCCTGGCGCACCGGACACTGTCCGGTGCACCCAGACTGCGCAGAGTCTTGGCTGCATAGCCAAGTCTTTTCCAAATTGGACTTTTCCTGTTTCTAGCACTTAGACACAATACATTAGTCTCTAAAACAATGTACTAAGTCTTAGAAACATACCTTTACTCTTGATTTGCACTTTGTCCATCAATTGGCATAGATTAACACTTAAGCACTTGTGTTGGCACTCAATCACCAAAATACTTAGAAATGGCCCAAGGACACATTTCCCTTTCACTTTTGCATCAAATGCGTACAGCCATTACATATCAATTATTAACTCAATGAACATGTGCTTGAATAATAAAGCTAACTTGATGGAACTAAATATCGTGACTATGGATAACACTAGCCACACTCAAGTCTTGCATTTGATCGCTATCCATGGTTCGCAAAGACTTCCATCGCCACCACTTCCAAGGCTTGACACACATCGAGAATTTGTTGATGTGTTTCCTTCTTCTGTAGAAGTCTCCAGAACCTGAACCAATGAGTACCTCTGAAAATGACATGCACAATTGATGGTATTGGTTTGTGATTAAAAGCCACCTCATTTCGAGTAAGCCAAATAGACCACAATAAAGCTGATGTTCCAGTAAGAAGTAATTTTTTGTATCCCAGGTCACTATTACTTGTCCAAGACCCGATAATATGATTAATGTTAACGGGTATTTCTATTTTTAGAGAAAAGTAAATTATTCTCCAAATATTTTAGGCAATATAGCAATAAAAAATGTTAACGCGCACCGACCCAGGTCCCCCCTCCCTTACACACACGATGCAGACCGACGAGACGATCGGTCGGTCTGTATTTATGTACCCTGCGATTCCATTTCTGCATGCATGCGAATAAAACCGTAGGCTCGTGACATCTATCGCGACGTACGCACAGCATGTGATAGATACAGTGTAGCAGAAGAGAAGCGTCTGCACGAGGACCAAGGCGTGCAGTGGTGGTGACATACATATAACATATATGTAAATATTCATCCGTACTGCAGTGGTGCCCGGTCATCGAAGCAGATCTGGATAGGATTTGAGATGGCAGGTTTGCAGCGCATGTGAAAAACAAAAAGCCACATCGGACGGATCGGGGCACTGTGTGCTATAGCAATGTGTATAGCCAGTCAAAACAGTGTTTTACGCTCGCGGAACGGAGTTTAAATATAGGTATTAAGATGAGTAAGTTGTCGAGATAGTCTAATGTTATAAGAGCATCTCCAAAAGGAAATGCAAAATTATTCGCCAAAAACTGATTATGGGGGACATACTAAATCTTTTTCATGGTGTAAATAAAGTATAGCTCCATCAGTTCACGCAAAAACGAACGCTCAAACAAAACTGGGCCACTTGCAGGTGCTGTCGCTGGCCCAGTTGGCCTCTATCGTTGGCCCGTGCATGCTTACCGATCACCCAAGCGAAAAATACCGCGGGAAACGACCGGCGAAGCGTGCACAAGGATGGATTGGGGAAAGACCTTGCTCACGGATATTTGCGGGAGGACGGACCATGGATGCGGGACGCATGTAATTTAGGGGGAGGAAGGGAGGTCTGTTGGACGGAGAAATTTCGTTTTTCCACCCCTAAACACGTTTACGGATTGGTTTTAGCATCCTTTTGGAGATGCTCTAAGGTGCATGACCTACAGTACGTAGTTTCAGGCAATCAGGCCATGCTCACTGCTGAGCATATTGTGTACATGCGATGAATGAATGAAACCGTACGTCGCGCAGGAATTAGAATCTTTTTTTTCACTGGTACTGTGCTAATACGACGTGACCGGGACCTCTGGACTGCTGACATTGCCACATTGCACCGCCTGCCGCGGCCTCGCTACTCCTGGCCTACTGCCGTGCCGGCCGGCCGCTGCTGCCTGCTTCCTGCTTCCATGCCACCACGGCACATTGGTCGCTGCATGCGTGCCTCAGCACTCAGACATGGGGTTTGGGAGACTTGGAATCCCAAAGCAAAAAAAAGAAAAGAGTGCATATATATGAGACATGTTTTCTACTCGGATGAATTATTGTCCTTGACAATGAGTAGAGGGGTTAACGTACGTACGTAAAGCAAGGCTTGAAAGATACATGAGAGTAGGAACTGTTCGTTGTCCATTCATTATTCTATGATTGCCTCTACCTCCTGCTCGCCGCTCTAGCTAGTGCTCCATGCCACCACCCTTCACCTTGGCTGTGTTCGCTGCGGCTTAAAGCCGTACTGTTACGGCTGTTTGTACTGCTGCAGCTGCAATCAGTAGAGACAAAATACTGTAGAAGCCGCAGCCGCAGCCGGATTAAAGCCGCAGCAAGCCGCAGCGAACACAGCCCTTGACTTCTCCCCCCCCCCTATATGCATCCATATATGTCAATCTATCTTCCCGCGTCTCCTCGTGTTCCTACTTGTTCCACACCACTAGGGATGGCAATCGGGTAGGTAGTACGCGGATATATAGTTCGTGAATTCATACCCACGAGATAAACACATAATTCATACCCGTACCCATAAACGTTTGTGTGTATGGATCTCTACCCATACCCACCGGGTATCCGCTATCCGGTGGATACCTGTCGGGTACCATAATTAGGGGTACTCCCAACGCTCCTAATTATGTCTGGTAAACACCCTCAGACCAACTGACGGGTGCGGTTCAAGCCAAGACTTCGTCTACCCGAGGGACGCGATCTCACCCGAGCCCAGCCTCGGGTTGGAACAGTAGTCCCAAACGAGTTCACGCCTCGCCCGAGGGCCCCCTCAGGCAGCGGGCGCCCCCTCGGCTCTCCCGAGGCCCGGCTCGGGCAGGCTTCGCTGTAAAGCAACCTTGGCCAGACCGCCTTACCAACCGACCGCTTCGCAGGCGCATTAAATGCAGGGGATGCCTGACGTCGTATCCTGACACACGCGCCTCAGACGGGCAGGCCGAAGTGACCGCAGTCACTTCGCCCCTCTTCTTTACTGTCCGATATGACAGGAAAACAGCGCCGCTCGCTCCGCTCCGACTGCCGTGTCAGCTACCCCAGCAACGACTGACAACAAGTCACGATCAACCACCGAGTTCAGCCTCAGGCGCAACAGGAAGCTCCGCCTCGCCCGACCTCATGCTCCGGCCTCGGGAGGAGGTTTCCGCCTCGCCCGACCCCCGGACTCGGCCTCGACCCCAGTCTCGGGAGGAATCGCGTCCTCGCCGACCCCGGCCTCGGCCTCAAGAGAAGTCTCCGCCTCGACCGACCCTAGGCTCGGACTGACCGCGCTAACAGGGGATACATCATTTCCCTATTCCTAGCCTGCTCAGGCTACAAGGAACAAGACTGGCGTCCCATCTGGCTTACCCCGGCGACGGGTAATGATGGTGCCCCGCGTGCACCATGACGCCGGTGGCTCTCAGCCCCTTACGACAGCAAGGAGACGTCAGCAGGATCCTCGCCGCGCTGCCAGCTGTGCTCCTACAGGACTCAAGCGCTCCTCCGATGGCCACGCATCACGTGTACAGGACCCAAGCTCTCTCCCAACGGCCACGTTGGCATGTACACAGGGCTTAGGCACTCCACTGCCGGACACGTTAGCGCATAGCTACGCCCCCCGCTGTACGTCTGGACTCTCTCCTTGCCTCTATAAAAGGGAGGTCCAGGGCCACCCTGAGGGGGTTTCGCGCGAGGGAAGCGGCAGACGAACTCTGTGTCTCTCCCTCTCTCACGCGACGCGCTTGTAACCCCTACTACGAGCGGCACCCCTGGTGCAGGATAATACAAGGCTTGTCCCACCTCTTGTGTTCCATCCCGCGCCAACCCATCTGGGCAGGGACACGCAGCGATTTCACTGGTCGGTCCAAGGGACCCCCCGGGTCCGAGACGCCGACAGTTGGCGCGCCAGGTAGGGGCCTGCTGCGTGTTAACGAACACCTTCCCGTTGAGATTCAGATGGGGAGTCTTCAGCAACCTTTCCAGCCCGGGACGGTGCTCCGCTTCGGGAGTCTCGAGTTCATGTCCCTCGACGGTAGCTACGACATGGCACTCCTCCCCTCATGGCGTGACGACAACGACGGTCTCCGACTCGCCCAGCGACGGCGAGCTCTACGACAGCATCTCCCCGTGGCAGAAGAGGAGCACTCCGGTCGTCCCCGCCACCCTCCTCGTCGGAGGAGGCGAAGACGAGGCAACCATGGCCACGCAGGAGGCGGCACCTTGTCGGCTGTCGCACCAGAGCGAGTCGACGACGCCGACACTCCCCCGGGGGACATGTCGGACATAGTGCTCGTACCTGAGACGACGGCGGGTGTCACTTCCCCGCGACGTGTCAGCCCCAAGCGGACTGATGACGCCAGCACCCTCGCAAGGGACCTGCTGGGCGTTACCCTCGTACCTAAGATGACGGTGTGCTCCGCCCCCGACACGACTTCACCACCGTCCAACGACCAAGAGGTACCGTCCGTTTTCCATCCCGTACCTTTTCGGTTCAGCTTCGATCCACCTAGCGACCCCGCTATGGTGAGCGCCTTCATAAAGGCGTATCCAAACCTTCCGGGGTACCACATGTGGTCGACCTGGGACCGACTGACAGCCGTCTCAACCTTCGGACCGGCAGGTTCTAAGGAAGAGGATGACCCCGACTCTAGTTGGGATTTCTCTGCCCTTAATGACCCCGGTGCCATGCGGGGCTTCATGTCCGCATGTGACCACTGCCTCTCCGGTTGTTCTGACGATGGCCATGACCTTGACGACGAGGGTTACGGCCCAAGTCACGAATGTTTCCACGTCGATCTGGGAGATCACAACGAAGGCAACCACCTCGGTATGCCAGAGGTTTCCGATCCCCCTGGGCCTGCATCTCGCGTTGACATCCCGCGGGAGCTAGCTATGGTCCTAGTCCCTGCGGGGGGTCAGGACATACAGCTCGAGCAAATCCGCGAGATGCAGGCCCGGGTCGACAAGGAAGCAGGCCGGCTTGTACAGCTTCGACAGAACATCGAACAGGAGTGGGCAGGCCGAACACTCGCCGGAGAAGCCTGTCATCGGGCCCAAGACATCCGGCGCCGCATCGTCGACAATGCCAGGGCAGCGCTGCCCCCGGCCGTCAGTGGGTCCGGCCAGGACCTAGCTGCAGCGGCGATGCTGCTCCGAGCCATGCCGGAGCCATCCACCACCGAGGGACGGCATATCCAGGGTGAACTCAAGAATCTCCTAGAAGGCGCCGCGGTTCGACGAGCCGAGAGCTCCGCCTCCCGCAGGCGAGCTGACCCCTCGGAGCATCACGCGGTGTCCTCCTGGCGCATTCGGGAAGCCTCGGTCTATCCCGAGCGTACACGGGACGAGGCGCCCGCCGCCCGGGAACGCCTTGGCAACGAGCACCACCATCTCGACCATCGAGCCCGCCTCGATGAGAAGGTGCGCCGAGGCTACCACCCCAGGCGTGGGGGACGCTGCAACAGTGAGGAGGATCGCAGTCCTTCGCCTGAACCACCCAGTCCGTGAGTCTTCAGCCGGGCCATACGACGAGCGCTGTTCCCTGCCCGTTTCCGAGCCCCGACTACCATCACCAAGTACTCGGGGGAGACGAGGCCGGAGCTGTGGCTCGCGGACTACCGACTGGCATGCCAGTTGGGAGGGGCGGATGATGACGACCTCATCATCTGTAATCTACCCCTTTTCCTCTCCGACGCCGCCCGAGCCTGGCTGGAGCATCTGCCTCCTGCGCAGATCTCCGATTGGGACGATCTGGTCAAAGCTTTCGCGGGAAACTTCCAAGGCACGTACGTGCGCCCTGGGAACTCGTGGGACCTCCGAAGCTGCCGCCAGCAGCCAGGGGAGTCCCTCCGAGAGTACATCCGGTGATTTTCAAAGCAACGCATCGAGCTGCCCAACGTTACCGACTCGGATGTCATCGGGGCTTTCCTTGCCGGCACCACTTGCCGAGACCTGGTGAGCAAACTGGGGCGCAAGACTCCCACCCGTGCGAGCGAACTGATGGACGTCGCCACCAAGTTCGCCTCGGGTCAAGAGGCGGTCGAAGCCATCTTCCGAAAGGACAAGCAGCCTCAGGGAGAGTCGAAGACAGACGCCCCTGAGGCGTCCGCCCAGCGGGGCACGAAGAAGAAGGCTAAAAACAAGTCGCGAGCGAAGCGTGACGCCGTAGACGCGAATCTCGTCGCTGCGGCCAAGCACAGGAACCCACGGAAACCTCCTAGAGGGGCCGACGCGTTCGACAAGATGCTCAAAGAGCCGTGCCCCTATCACCAGGGGCCCGTCAAGCACACCCTCGAAGAATGTGTCATGCTCCGGTGCTACTTCCATAAGACCCGGCCCTCGGCGGAGGATGGCAAGGGCCATGACAACGACAAGAAGGAGGGCGGCAAGGAAGAGGGATTCCTGGAAGTCCATAACTGCTTCATGATCTACAGCGGGCAGGCGGCGAACGCCTCGGCTCGGCACCGCAAGCAGGAGCGCCGAGAAGTCTGCTTGGTGAAGGTGGCGGCGCCAGTCTACCTAGACTGGTCCGACAAGCCTATCACCTTCGACCAAGGCGACCACCCCGACTTCGTGCCAAGCCCAGGAAGGTACCCGCTCGTCATCGATCCGATCATCGACAACGTTAGGCTCTCCAAGGTCCTCATGGATGGAGGCAGCAGCCTTAACATCATCTACGCCGAGACCCTAGAACTCTTAGGGGTTGATCGGTCCGAAGTCCGGGCCGGTGCGGTACCCTTCCATGGGATCACGCCCGGGAAGCGAATCCTACCCCTCGGACGGATCGACTTACCCGTCTGCTTCGGAACTCCCTCTAACTTCCGAAAGGAAGCTCTCACCTTTGAGGTCGTCGGGTTCCGAGGAACCTACCATGCGGTGTTGGGAAGACCATGCTACGTCAAGTTCATGGTCGTCCCCAACTACACCTACCTCAAGCTCAAGATGACGGGCCCGAATGGGATCATCACCATCGGATCCACGTACCGCCACGCGTACGAATGTGACGTGGAGTGCGTGGAGTACGCCGAGGCTCTCGCCGAGTCTGAGGCCCTCATCACCGACCTGGAACGCCTCTCCAAGGAGGCGCCCGACGCGAAGCGGCGCGCTGGCAACTTCGAACCAGTTGAGGCGGTCAAGTCCGTCTCTCTCGACCCCAGCAACGATGCCAGCAAGAAAGTTCGGATCGGCTCCGAGCTTGACCCCAAATAGGATGCAGTGCTCGTCGACTTTCTCTGCGCAAACACCGAGGTCTTTGCGTGGAGTCCCTCGGACATGCCCGGCATACCGAGGGATGTCGCCGAGCACTCACTGGACATCAGAGCTGGAGCCCGACCCGTGAAGCAAACCCTGCGCCGTTTTGACGAAGAAAAGCGCAGGGCCATAGGCGAGGAGATCCACAAGCTACTCGCGGCAGGGTTTATCAAAGAGGTATTCCATCCCGAATGGTTAGCTAACCATGTTCTTGTAAGGAAGAAGGATGGGAAATGGAGGATGTGTGTAGACTACACTAGTCTAAACAAAGCATGTCCGAAAGTTCCCTACCCTCTACCTCGCATCGATCAAATCGTGGACTCCACTGCTGGGTGCGAAACCCTGTCATTCCTCGATGCCTACTCAGGCTATCACCAAATCAAGATGAAAGAGTCCGACCAGCTCGCGACTTCTTTCATCACACCTTTTGGCATGTACTGTTACACTACAATGCCATTTGGGTTGAGGAATGCAGGCGCCACTTACCAGAGGTGCATGAACCACGTGTTCAGAGAACACATCGGCAGAACGGTCGAGGCTTACGTGGACGACATCGTTGTCAAGATGAAGAGAGCCTCCGACCTCCTCTCTGACCTTGAAACGACATTCAAGTGTCTGAGAGCGAAAGGCATGAAACTCAATCCCGAGAAGTGTGTCTTCGGAGTCCCCCGAGGCATGCTCCTTGGATTCATCGTCTCCAAGTGGGGCATCGAGGCCAACCCAGAGAAAATTGAAAGGGATATGTGCCCTTGGGCCATTTCTAAGTATTTTGGTGATTGAGTGCCAACACATGTGTTTAATTGTGAATTTATATACATGGATGAACAAGGTGCAAATCATGAAGTAAAGGTATGTTTCTAAGCCTTAGTACATTGGTTTTATGTACTAATATATTTGTCTAAGTGTTAGAAACAGAAAGAAGTAGAAGAGAGAAGAGGAGAAAAGACTTGGCTGTGTGCTACAAAGACTCAGCTCGGTCTGGAGCACCGGACTGTCCGGTGTGCACCGGACAGTGTCCGGTGCGCCAGACTAACTCGGCGCGAACTGTCCGCTCTCGGGAAATTGGCCAACGGCGTACGGCTAAAATTCACCGGACTGTCCGGTGTGCACCGGACTGTCCGGTGAGCCAACGGTCGGCCGGGCCAACGGTCGGCCGCGCAATCTGCGCGGGACACGTGGCGGAGCCAACGGTCGGAAGAAGGCACCGGACTGTCCGGTGTGCACCGGACATGTCCGGTGTGCCAACGGCTCCAGATCTTCCAACGGTCGGCAACGGTCGGAAGCGCCTGTTATGGAAACAAATCGGGCACCGGACACTGTCCGGTGTGCACCGGACTGTCCGGTGCCCCTGACGACAGAAGGCAAGGATGGCCTTCCGGATTTGCTCTCAACGGCTCCTAGCTGCCTTGGGGCTATAAAAGGAGCCCCTAGGCGCATGGAGGAGAAACACAAGCAACCTTTGAGCATTCTTGATCATCCACACTTAGTCTTTGCGCTTTTCATTTGTGATTCTAAGTGATTCGAGCTCGTTCTAGTGAGAACTTTGTGATACTCTTGTGAGCTCGAGTCTTGGCCGTGTGTGTGCGCATTTCGCTGTGGATTTGTGTGTGTTGCTTCCCTCCCTTACTCTGTGTTTCATTTGTGATCATATACTTGTAAGGGCAAGAGACTCCAATTTGTGGAGATTCCTTGCAAAAGGGATAGTGAAAGGAACAACAAAACACCGTGGTATTCAAGTGGGTCTTTGGACCGCTTGAGAGGGGTTGATTGCAACCCTCGTCCGTTGGGACGCCACAACGTGGAGTAGGCAAGCGTTGGTCTTGGCCGAACCACGGGATAAAATCACTGTGTCACCTCTGTGCTTGATTTTCTTGTGGTACTGTGTTTTGTTGAGACTTCACCTTAGCCACTTGGCAATAATCGTGCTAACACTTAACAAGTTTTTGTGGCTTAAGTTTGAAGTTTTTACAGGATCACCTATTCACCCCCCTCTAGGTGCTCTCAATTGGTATCAGAACCGTTCTCTTCACAAAGGGACTAACCGCCCGAAGAGATGGATCCTAAGGGGAAGGGTATAGTGATCAACGACAAAGAGAAGGAGACCTTCGTCAACGAGCCGAAGGACGACAAGCCTATCGACTCCGGCTCGGGTCATAGACGGAAGGAAGGGAAGAAGAAGAAGACAAGGCGCATCAAGGAGATCGTCTACTACGACAGCGATGAGTCTACTTCTTCCCAAAAGGACGAAGACCACAACGACTACGAGAGAAGGAAACCGGTTAATTCGAACTTTTCTTTTGATTACTCTCGTATTCCGCAAAGTTCACATTCACATTTGCTCTCCATTCCACTCGGCAAGCCCCCACACTTTGATGGAGAGGACTACGGATTTTGGAGCCACAAAATGCGTAGTCACCTATTCTCTCTCCATCCTAGTATATGGGAGATTGTAGAGAGTGGAATGCACTTTGATAGTTCGGATAGTCCTATGTTCATTAATGAACAAATTCATAAGAATGCACAAGCTACTACTGTTCTTCTAGCTTCCTTGTGCAGGGATGAATACCATAAAGTGAGCGGCTTGGATAACGCCAAGCAAATCTGGGACACCCTCAAGATTTCTCATGAGGGGAACGACGTCACCTTGCTCACCAAGATGGAGTTGGTGGAAGGCGAGCTTGGACGATTCGCCATGATAAGGGGAGAGGAGCCAACTCAAACTTACAACCGGCTCAAGACCCTTATCAACAAAATAAGGAGCTACGGAAGCACGCGTTGGACGGATCACGACGTCGTCCGCCTAATGCTCAGGTCCTTTACCGTTCTTGATCCTCATCTCGTGAACAATATTCGTGAGAATCCCAGGTACACGATGATGACGCCCGAGGAAGTACTTGGAAAATTCGTGAGCGGGCGGATGATGATCAAGGAGGCAAGATACGTCGACGACGCGTTGAACGGACCACTCCACGAGCCTCAACCCATTGCTCTAAAGGCAACGAGGAGCAAGGAGTCGCTGCCTAGCAAGGTGGCGCAAGTTGAGGCGGCCGGGCTCAATGATGAAGAGATGGCTCTCATCATCAAGAGATTTAAGACGGCGCTAAATGGTTGCAAGGGGCAGCCAAGCAAGACCAAGACAAAGGGGAAGCGCTCATGCTTCAAATGCGGTAAGCTTGGTCATTTTATCGCTAACTGTCCCGATAATGAAAGTGACCAGGAAAAGGGGAACAAAAGAGAGAAGAAGAAGCAATACAAGAAGGCAAAGGGCGAGGCGCATCTAGGAAAGGAGTGGGACTCGGAGTGCTCCTCCTCCGACTCCGACAATGAAGGACTCGCTGCTACTGCCTTCAACAAGTCTTCCCTCTTCCCCAACGAGCGTCTCACATGCCTTATGGCAAGGGAGAAGAAGGTGAGTACTCAAGACTCCACTTATGCTTCCTCTAGTGATAATGAATCTAGTGATGATGATGACATAGATTATTCATGCTTGTTCAAAGGCTTAGATAGATCTAAGATAGATAAAATCAATGAATTGATTGATGCATTGAATGAAAAGGATAGGCTTTTAGAAAAGCAGGAGGATTTATTGTATGATGAACATGATAAATTTGTAGAGGCACAAAAATCATATGCTTTAGAAGTAAAAAGAAATGAAATGCTTTCTTTTGAACTATCTACTTGTCATGAAACCATTTCTACGTTACAAGGTGTTAACAATGATTTAAATGCTAAGTTAGAAGTAGCAAATAAATCTAATTCTTGTGTAGAACATGTTATGATTTGCACTAGGTGTAAGGATTTTGATGTTAATGCCTGTAGTGAACACCTAGTTTTAATTTCCAAATTAAATGAGGAATTGGCTAGTCTTAATGCCCAACTTAAGACTAGCAAAAGTGAAGTTGATAAGATAAAATTTGCAAGGGATGCCTACACGGTTGGTAGACACCCCTCAATTAAGGATGGTCTTGGCTTCAAGAGAGAGGCCAAGAACTTAACAAGCCATAAGGCTCCCATCTTCGTCAAGGAGAAAGGGAAGGCCCCTATGGCTAGTAGTGCTAAAAAGAACCATGCTTTCTTGTATCATGATAGGAGAAATGCTAGAAATGCTTATAATGATTTTGATTCACATGTTTATGATTCTCATGCCATGTTTGATTCTAGTTCTTCTTATAAGCATGATAGAGATATGTGTAGAAGAAATGTTGTACATATGCCTAGGAGAAATATTGCTCATGTGCCTAGAAAGAATGTTACTCATGCTCCTAGGAAAGTAGTGAACGAACCTTCTATAATTTATTGTGCTTTAAACACTTCCTTTGCTATTTGTAGAAAGGATAGGAAAATAGTTGCTAGGAAGTTAGGGGCAAAATGCAAGGGAGACAGGACTTGCATTTGGGTCCCTAAGGATATTTGTGCTAACCTTACAGGACCCAACATGAGTTGGGTACCTAAGACCCAAGCCTAAATTTTCCTTGCAGGTTTATGCATCCGGGGGTTCAAGCTGGATTATCGACAGCGGATGCACAAACCATATGACGGGGGAGAAGAAGATGTTCACCTCCTACGTCAAAAATAAGGATTCCCAAGATTCAATTGTATTCGGTGATGGGAATCAAGGCAAGGTAAAAGGGTTAGGTAAAATTGCAATTTCTAATGAGCACTCAATTTCAAATGTGTTTTTAGTTGAGTCTCTTGGTTACAATTTGCTATCTGTTAGTCAACTATGCAACATGGGATATAATTGCCTTTTTACTAATGTAGATGTGTCTGTCTTTAGAAGATGTGATGGTTCACTAGCTTTTAAGGGTGTACTAGACGGCAAGCTTTACTTAGTTGATTTTGCAAAAGAAGAGGCCGGTCTAGATGCATGCTTAATGGCTAAGACTTGCATGGGCTGGCTGTGGCATCGCCGCTTAGCACATGTGGGGATGAAGAACCTCCATAAGCTTCTAAAGGGAGAACACGTGATAGGTCTAACAAATGTTTATTTCGAAAAAGATAGACCTTGTGCAGCTTGTCAAGCAGGTAAACAAGTGGGAGGAGCACATCACAGCAAGAATGTGATGACCACATCAAGACCTCTGGAGCTGCTACATATGGACCTTTTCGGACCCGTCGCCTATCTAAGCATAGGAGGAAGTAAGTATGGTCTGGTTATTGTTGATGACTTTTCCCGCTTCACTTGGGTGTTCTTTTTGCAGGATAAGTCTGAAACACAAGGGACCCTCAAGCGCTTCCTCAGGAGAGCTCAAAATGAGTTTGAGCTCAAGGTGAAGAAGATAAGGAGCGACAACGGGTCCGAGTTCAAGAACCTTCAAGTGGAGGAGTTCCTTGAAGAGGAAGGGATCAAGCACGAGTTCTCCGCTCCCTACACACCACAGCAAAATGGTGTGGTAGAAAGGAAGAACAGGACGCTAATCGATATGGCGAGGACAATGCTTGGAGAATTCAAGACCCCCGAGTGCTTTTGGTCAGAAGCCGTGAACACGGCTTGCCACGCCATCAACAGGGTCTACCTTCACCGCCTCCTCAAGAAGACGTCATATGAGCTACTAACCGGTAACAAACCCAATGTATCTTACTTTCGTGTTTTTGGGAGCAAGTGCTACATTCTAGTGAAGAAGGGTAGAAATTCTAAGTTCGCTCCCAAAGCTGTAGAAGGGTTTTTATTAGGTTATGATTCAAATACAAAGGCGTATAGGGTCTTCAACAAATCATCGGGTTTGGTTGAAGTCTCTAGCGACGTTGTATTTGATGAGACTAATGGCTCTCCAAGAGAGCAAGTTGTTGATTGTGATGATGTAGATGAAGAAGATGTTCCAACGGCCGCTATACGAACCATGGCGATTGGAGACGTTCGGCCACAGGAACAAGATGAACGAGATCAACCTTCTTCCTCAACGACGGTGCATCCCCCAACTCAAGACGATGAACAGGTTCATCAACAGGAGGCGTGTGATCGAGGGGGAGCACAAGATGATCATGTGATGGAGGAAGAAGCGCAACCGGCACCTCCAACTCAAGTTTGAGCGATGATTCAAAGGGATCATCCCGTCGACCAAATTCTGGGTGACATTAGCAAGGGAGTAACTACTCGGTCTCGACTAGTTAATTTTTGTGAACATTACTCTTTTGTCTCCTCTATTGAGCCTTTCAGGGTAGAGGAGGCCTTGCTAGATCCGGATTGGGTATTGGCCATGCAGGAGGAACTCAACAACTTCAAGCGCAATGAGGTTTGGACGCTGGTGCCTCGCCCCAAGCAAAATGTTGTGGGAACCAAGTGGGTTTTCCGCAACAAACAGGACGAGCACGGGGTGGTGATGAGGAACAAGGCTCGACTTGTGGCAAAAGGTTATGCCCAAGTCGCAGGTTTGGACTTTGAGGAGACTTTTGCTCCTGTGGCTAGGCTAGAATCAATTCGTATCTTGCTAGCATATGCCGCTCACCATTCTTTCAGGTTGTACCAAATGGATGTGAAGAGCGCTTTCCTCAACGGGCCAATAAAGGAGGAGGTGTACGTGGAGCAACCCCCTGGCTTCGAGGATGAACGGTACCCCGACCACGTGTGTAAGCTCTCTAAGGCGCTCTATGGACTTAAACAAGCCCCAAGAGCATGGT
The DNA here is from genome assembly GCA_029449295.1 of Zea luxurians. NCBI lineage: Eukaryota > Viridiplantae > Streptophyta > Magnoliopsida > Poales > Poaceae > Zea > Zea luxurians. The sequence goes on along the minus strand of JAOPSE010000024.1, from coordinate 15,980,113 downwards.
ATGAATGCCTTAGAGATTTCTTAATTGCTAATGCTTTCAAAGTTGGGAAAGCCGATCCAACTCTTTTCACTAAGACTTGTGATGGTGATTTGTTTGTATGCCAAATTTATGTCGATGACATAATATTTGGTTCTACTAATCAAAAGTCTTGTGAAGAGTTTAGCAGGGTGATGACGCAGAAATTCGAGATGTCGATGATGGGCGAGTTGAACTACTTCCTTGGGTTCCAAGTGAAGCAACTCAAGGACGGCACCTTCATCTCCCAAACGAAGTACACGCAAGATCTGCTAAAGCGGTTTGGGATGAAGGACGCCAAGCCCGCAAAGACGCCGATGGGAACCGACGGACACACCGACCTCAACAAAGGAGGTAAGTCCGTTGATCAAAAAGCATACCGGTCAATGATAGGTTCTTTGCTTTATTTATGTGCTAGTAGACCGGATATTATGCTTAGCGTATGCATGTGTGCTAGATTTCAATCCGATCCTAAGGAGTGTCACTTGGTGGCGGTGAAGCGAATTCTTAGATATTTAGTCGCTACGCCTTGCTTCGGGATCTGGTATCCAAAGGGGTCTAACTTTGACTTGATTGGGTACTCAGATTCCGACTATGCTGGATGTAAGGTCGATAGGAAGAGTACATCGGGGACGTGCCAATTCTTAGGAAGGTCCCTGGTGTCATGGAACTCTAAGAAACAAACCTCCGTTGCCCTATCCACCGCTGAGGCCGAGTATGTTGCCGCAGGACAGTGTTGCGCGCAACTACTTTGGATGAGGCAAACCCTCCGGGACTTTGGCTACAATCTGAGCAAAGTCCCACTCCTATGTGATAATGAGAGTGCTATCCGAATAGCGGAAAATCCTGTTGAGCACAGCCGCACAAAGCACATTGACATCCGGCATCACTTTTTGAGAGACCACCAGCAAAAGGGAGATATCGAAGTGCTTTATGTTAGCACCGAGAACCAGCTAGCCGATATCTTTACCAAGCCTTTAGATGAGAAGACCTTTTGCAGGTTGCGTAGTGAGCTAAATGTCTTAGATTCGCGGAACTTGGATTGAATTGTAGCATACATGTATTCATGCTCTTGATCATGTTCCTTTCTGCATTTTGTTGCTTATCATGGTGCTCAAGTTGTACAAACACTCCCTGGACCTCACAAGTCCGTTGCAAAGTGATGCACATATTTAGGGGGAGATGTGTTACAACTTGATCCTTTTTTACTAACCATATGCTTGAGTTTGTTTGATTTAGTCTCAAAGTAGAATTGAAAGGGAAAAGGTGGACTTGGATCATGCAAGACTTCCACTGCACTCCGATGAGAGGGTAACTTATTTCCAAGTCCATCTCATGAACTCTTATTGCCATTTGCTCTTAATTGAAGATTTTGGTGAGGCAATGGGGTTAGAGGGCCAAAATTGATCCCGTTTTGGTGGTTGATGCCAAAGGGGGAGAAAATAAAGGCCAAAGCAATAAATGGATCAGCTACCACTTGAGAAATTTGAAAATAGTAGAGTAGAGTTTTTGGTTTGGCAAAACCCTTTTATTGTCTCTTTTGGCTTCTTGTGGGGAGAAGTAGCAATTATGGGAAAAAGGGGGAGTTTTTGAAATCTTTGATCAATCTCTTTTGGAATGACTCTCTTTATGCTTCAACATGTGTGTTTAACTTAGAGATAGAGATTTGAGTTTGATTTGCAAAAACAAACCAAGTGGTGGCAAAGGATGATCCATATATGCCAAAATTGATTCAAAATAAATTTAAGTTTTATTTGAAGTGAGTTTGCACTTGTTCTAGTTGCTTTATGTTGTGTTGGCATAAATCACCAAAAAGGGGGAGATTGAAAGGGATATGTGCCCTTGGGCCATTTCTAAGTATTTTGGTGATTGAGTGCCAACACATGTGTTTAATTGTGAATTTATATACATGGATGAACAAGGTGCAAATCATGAAGTAAAGGTATGTTTCTAAGCCTTAGTACATTGGTTTTATGTACTAATATATTTGTCTAAGTGTTAGAAACAGAAAGAAGTAGAAGAGAGAAGAGGAGAAAAGACTTGGCTGTGTGCTACAAAGACTCAGCTCGGTCTGGAGCACCGGACTGTCCGGTGTGCACCGGACAGTGTCCGGTGCGCCAGACTAACTCGGCGCGAACTGGCCGCTCTCGGGAAATTGGCCGACGGCGTACGGCTAAAATTCACCGGACTGTCCGGTGTGCACCGGACTGTCCGGTGAGCCAACGGTCGGCCGGGCCAACGGTCGGCCGCGCAATCTGCGCGGGACACGTGGCGGAGCCAACGGTCGGAAGAAGGCACCAGACTGTCCGGTGTGCACCGGACATGTCCGGTGTGCCAACGGCTCCAGATCTTCCAACGGTCGGCAACGGTCGGAAGCGCCTGTTATGGAAACAAATCGGGCACCGGACACTGTCCGGTGTGCACCGGACTGTCCGGTGCCCCCGACGACAGAAGGCAAGGATGGCCTTCCGGATTTGCTCTCAACGGCTCCTAGCTGCCTTGGGGCTATAAAAGGAGCCCCTAGGCGCATGGAGGAGAAACACAAGCAACCTTTGAGCATTCTTGATCATCCACACTTAGTCTTTGCGCTTTTCATTTGTGATTCTAAGTGATTCAAGCTCGTTCTAGTGAGAACTTTGTGATACTCTTGTGAGCTCGAGTCTTGGCCGTGTGTGTGCGCATTTCGCTGTGGATTTGTGTGTGTTGCTTCCCTCCCTTACTCTGTGTTTCATTTGTGATCATATACTTGTAAGGGCAAGAGACTCCAATTTGTGGAGATTCCTTGCAAAAGGGATAGTGAAAGGAACAACAAAACACCGTGGTATTCAAGTGGGTCTTTGGACCGCTTGAGAGGGGTTGATTGCAACCCTCGTCCGTTGGGACGCCACAACGTGGAGTAGGCAAGCGTTGGTCTTGGCCGAACCACGGGATAAAATCACTGTGTCACCTCTGTGCTTGATTTTCTTGTGGTACTGTGTTTTGTTGAGACTTCACCTTAGCCACTTGGCAATAATCGTGCTAACACTTAACAAGTTTTTGTGGCTTAAGTTTGAAGTTTTTACAGGATCACCTATTCACCCCCCCTCTAGGTGCTCTCAAAAATCGCGGCCATCACCAACATGGGACCGATCAAAGATTTGAAAGGAGTACAGAGGGTTATGGGATGCCTTGCGGCTCTGAGCCGCTTCATCTCACGCCTTGGCGAGAAAGGCTTGCCTCTGTACCGCCTCTTAAGGAAGGCCGAGTGCTTCACTTGGACCCCCGAGGCCGAGGAAGCCCTCAAAAACCTTAAGGTGCTCCTTACGAACACACCCATCCTGGTGCCCCCCGCCGCAGGAGAAGCCCTCTTGATCTACGTAGCCGCGACTACTCAGGTAGTCAGCGCCGCGATCGTAGTCGAGAGACGAGAAGAAGGGCATACACTGCCTGTCCAGAGGCCAGTCTACTTCATCAGCGAAGTGCTTTCCGAGACCAAAGTCCGCTACCTACAGATCCAGAAGCTGCTCTACGCAGTGATTCTGACATGACGGAAGTTGCGACACTACTTCGAGTCTCATCCGGTGACTGTGGTGTCATCCTTCCCCCTGGGGGAGATCATCCAGTGCCGCGAGGCCTCGAGTAGGATAGCAAAGTGGGCGGTGGAGCTTATGGGCGAAACGCTATCATTCGCTCCTCGGAAGGCCATAAAATCCTAGGTCTTGGTAGACTTCCTGGCTGAGTGGACTGACACCCAGTTACCGACAACTCCAATCCAGCCCGAGCTCTGGACCATGTACTTTGATGGGTCACTCATGAAAACAGGAGCAGGCGCTGGCCTGCTCTTCGTTTCACCCCTCGGAAAGCATCTCCGTTACGTCATTCGCCTCAATTTTCCGGCATCAAACAACGTGGCTGAGTACGAGGCACTGGTTAACGGGCTACGCATCGCTATCGAGCTAGGGGTCCGGCGCCTCGACGCTCGAGGCGACTCGCAGCTTGTCATCGACCAAGTCATGAAGAACTCCCACTGCCGCGACCGGAGGATGGAAGCCTACTGCGACGAAGTTCGGCTCCTGGAAAACAAGTTCTATGGGCTGGAGCTCAACCACATCGCCCGACGGTACAACGAGACTGCGGACGAGCTGGCGAAGATAGCCTCGGGGCGAACGACGGTTCCCCCGGACGTATTCTCCAGAGACCTACATCAACCATCCATCAAGATCAACGATGCGCCCGAGCCTGAGGAAGCCTCGGCCCAGCCCGAGGCACCCTCGGCCATCGAGGAAGAGGCCTTGCCCGTCGAGGAGGAACAGAATGGGGTCACGCCAGATCCGAACTGGTAGACCCCGTACCTAGAATATCTCCTCCGAGGAGAGCTTCCCATCGACAAGACCAAAGCTCGGTGGCTGGCTCGGTGCGCCAAGTCATTCGTCTTGTTGGGTGATGAAAAAGAGCTCTATCACCGTAGCTCCTCGGGCATCTTCCAATGATGCATATCTATCGCCCAAGGACAAGAGCTGTTGCAAGAAATACACTGGGGGGCTTGCGGCCACCATGCAACACCTCGAGCCCTCGTGGGGAATGTCTTCTGACAAGGTTTCTACTGGCCAACCGCGGTGGCCGATGCCACTAGGATTGTGCGCTCCTGCCGAGGGTGTCAATTCTACGCAAAGCAGACGCATCTGCCCGCTCAGGCCTTGCAGATGATACCCATCACCTGGCCATTTGCTGCGTGGGGTCTAGACCTCGTCGGTCCCTTGCAGAAGGCACCCGAGGGCTTCACGCACCTCCTGGTCGCTATCGACAAATTCTCCAAGTGGATCGAGGTCCGACCCCTAAACAGCATCGGGTCCGAGCAGGCGGTGGCGTTCTTCACCAACATTATCCATCGATTCGGGGTCCCAAACTCAATCATCACCGACAATGGCACACAGTTCACCGGAAAAAAGTTCTTGGACTTCGGCGACGACCACCACATCCGTGTGGACTGGGCCACCGTAGCTCATCCCATGACGAATGGGCAGGTGGAGCGTGCCAACGGTATGATTTTGTAGGTTCTCAAACCAACGATCTACAACGACCTCAACAAGTTCGGCAAGCGGTGGATGAAAGAGCTACCCTCGGTAGTCTGGAGTCTGAGGACGACGCCGAGCCACGCCACGGGTTTTACGCCATTCTTTCTAGTCTATGGGGCCGAGGGCATCCTCCCCACGGACTTAGAATACGGGTCCCCGAGGACCAAGGCGTACGACGACCGAAGCAACTAGACCAGCCGAGAAGACTCGCTGGACCAACTCGAGGAGGCACGGGACGTTGCCTTACTACATTCGGCACGGTACCAGCAGTCGCTGCGGCACTATCACGCCCGAAGCGTTCGGTCCCGAGGCTTCCAAGTGGGAGACTTGGTGCTTCGCCTGCAACAGGACGCCCGAGGGCGCCACAAGCTCACTCCTCCCTGGGAAGGGCCCTTCATCATCGCCAAGATCTTGAAACCCGGAACATACAAGCTGGCCAACGACCAAGGCAAGGTCTACACACTACAATAATATTGACCTTTTATGACGTTCTGATGGTATCATAAGTGTCACAGAAGGTGCGTAATTATAGGTCTTCTATGACGAAACATAAAAAATTATGACGTTCCTAATGAGGAATATTCTTAGGAACGTCATTATTTATTATGTTTCGTCACAGAAGACCCTCAATTACGCACCTTCTGTGACGCTTATGATACCATCAAAACGTCATAGAAGGTCAATATTCTTGTAGTGACAGCAACGCTTGGAACATCCAACAGCTACGTCGCTTCTACCCTTAAGATGTTTTCAAGTCCTTCATATACCTCATTCTCCTTACATACACAAATAGAGTCTAACCATCAAGGAAGGGTCAGCCTTGCCTCGACAAAGCCCGACCCTCCCTTGGGGGCTAGGAGGGGGGAACCCCCTCTGCATCAAAATTTTCCTCGGAAAAGTTTTCCACCAAAACGACTTTCGTGTTTATCAGTAACAGAACCCCGCAAAACGAATAAGAGCGCATGTAAGCGGCAAGGCCGACCGAGCTGAGGGACTCCTATGCCTCTGGGATATGGATACCTCACTCGTCACCTTCCGCGAAAAATAACTCTTAGTCGGATAAGCAATTCTGCTACTGACGAACGAGTCCGGATACTCGAAACAAGAGGAAAAGAAATGCAGCTTTATAACACGACGACAAAGTGTTTAGGCCTCGGCGGCCGCAAAAGACACATGCATGTTCCAAACAAACTGCTCCGGTAGAATCAGGCATCGCCCGGGGGAGGAGCGGCACCCTCGGCTTCGTCTCCACCCTCAGTGCCATCTCCACCCTCGGCGAGATCCGCCCCGGCCTTAGACGGTGACGCAAGCGGAAGGATCTCCACCTCGAAGGAGGACGCCAGCACCGCGCTTGGGCCCGCGACGGCCGCGTTAAGCCTCTGAACTTTGTCCAGGGCAGCTTCATCTTTGTCGGGTAGACAGTACCCCTCGCTGACCCGCTCCAGATCCACATCGTAGTGGGAAGCGAGCACGGCGAAGGCCCGCCTAACGCCGTGATGTAGCGCCTCGCGGAGTCTGCTGCGCACATGGCCACCCAAGGCCTGCAGGCGACTCTGGGGGGAGCTTCCTGAGGGGACGTCGTCAAGACCAAAGACTTAGCAGAAGGCCGAGATAGCTTCAGACATGGCCACGCGGTCGGCCTCCTTCCGCTCAGTCGCCCGGGCAAGTGCCTTGGCGGACTCGTTGAGGGCTGACTCGAACTCTGCAAACAGCCAAACAGAATTCTTCAGACACAAGTTGAAGAATGAAGATCGAAGTCACAAAGCGGCCAAAACATACCTTCAGCCCGGGCACGCTGCTCAGAGGCTGTGGCTTGGGCGGACTGGGCAGACCCGACGGCTGCGGCCAGGTCCTCCGCAAGGGCTCCAGCCCATGCAGACACCTCGGCTAGCTGGCCCCCAAGGGCCTCAGCCCAGCTTTCAGCCTCGGCGGCTTGGTTCCAAGATTGGTCCCGCTCGCCGATGACCTAGCCAAGCTCCAGCTGCCGCCGCTGCGCCTCTACGCGTGCCGCCGCTGCCTCCACCCCCAGCTCATCACAGAGCAACCAAAGGTCCGCCGCCTCGGCGCTCCGTTGGGTGAGGCGTTCGGTAGCCTCGGTAAGCGTGGCCCTCAGGAACTGCAGCGAACCCCAGACGTCGGCCTCACGGCGGATGAACCACGACTTGGCGGTGCTCAAATCCATCAGATCCTGAGGAAGGGAAGCAGGGCGTCACAAAGAATGCCCTGGTCATGTGAAAGGTATGCCTGAAATCCTTACCAGGAGGATCCTAGGAACGTCCCTGGAAAGGATCTCCATGGTTGATCGAAGCGACCCCATCGCTGCCTCGGCATACTCACGGAGCTCATCCCGAGACTGCTCCTCCCGCTCATCGTCAAGGACGAAGAGGGGTTTCGGGGCACCGCGGGTCCAGAACCGGAGCGCCTGCCCGCGCCGCTCATTGGGATCGCGCCGCGCGGGGATGAGGTCGCCGCTCCCCAAGACGGGCCGCGGTTTTGCACCCCCCTCCTCCAAGACGTCGGGACCCCCTGCAGTCGACGCATCGGGTACCCCCTCGGCTAAGGAGGCGGGCTTCCGATCACCGACATCGAGCAGCGGCACCTCAACCATCTCAGCATCAGCGGCGACGGGTGGCTCCATGGGCAGAACGGCAACAGCCTCGGCAGAAGCTGGTGCCGGCGTCGACAACACGTCAGGTGGGCTCAAGGCCGCGGCCGCGCCAGCAGTCTCCCCTGGCACGACGGCCGCCTCGACGGAGGGGTCAGCCTGGGGAGCTCGCCCCATGGCAACTCGCGCCGCCTAGGCCCCCCGCTTGGGGGCATCTTGTGCAGAGGCCGACCGACCGATGTGGCGCGGTGTGGCACTGGCTGCAGAAGCCGGCACCATCTTAAGGGCCTTCCTGGGAGCCAGACCAGCCGAACCGTGCCTCCGTTTGCTGGGAGGAAAAGGTAAAGCAGGATCGGGACACACGAGGAAGGAGCCAGGACATAGGTATCCTCAGATACTTACCCGCTCCAGACCAAGGCCAATCGTGCCTACTGGGAGGCACCCTTGGGCCTCGGTCCCTACAGGCGCCGCCGAGGTTCGCCCCGCTGCCGGCTTCAGCGTTGTTCCCACTTTGGTTGCCCGGGGCACCGAAGGGACGGCCTGCCCATGCGACGTCACGATGGCCCGAGGATCAACCTCCTGTACGGCCGGCACGGGCGATTGCTCTCGGGGGACAGGCGGGTCGGCCTGACTCCCCGGGGTCACCTCAACTACCTTGGCCAAGGGGTCAAGTACCCCCTCAGCCTGCCCCTGCTCTTCGGACTGGGACCCTGATGTCCCGGCCCCAGATACCGACGGCGCCAGCCCACTCGGGGGCTGGCACGACGACCCCTGGCCCAGCCTCAGATCCAGGCTGAGGCCAAGGCGGACCGCCATGTCGTTGTCTTCATCGTCATCGTCATCATCGTCATCGTCAGGCGTCTCCGGCGATGGCTCCCTCGGGAGCCCGTCCCTCTCCTACCACCGACGGCGCCTCTCCAAGGCGTCCCGAGCCCGCATCCGCTCACGAGCCCGAGCCTTTTTCGCGTCCTTCTTCTCCTTCTTCTTCTCCGCAGCGACCCTCCGCGCGGCTCGGTCCACCGCGTCCTCCGGGACCGGTGGCAGGGAAGGCTTGTAACACCCCAACTCCTGGAGACAAGCGGAAATCCCGACTGAGAGAATCAAAGGCAACCTGACACAAGATAGGAGAAGGAGCGGACACTCACCAGGGACACGCACCCACGCTCAGGACGCATCAAGGGCTGGGTAAGGGCGCCAGCGTCCAGCCTCCCTACCGTGCCTGCTACCCGCCTGCGAAGGTCATCGGCAAAGAGGGGGACCGAGGACATCTGCGAACCCTCCGTCGACCCCCAGCATCATCTCCGAAAGCGGCAACCGCCGCTCTGCCAAGGGAAGCACCCTCCAGCGGTGGATGGCGGCGACCACCCCCGCGGCGGTGAGCCCCCCATCTCGTAACTCCTGCAAGGCCTCCAGAAGGGGTTGGAGTTTCTCCTGTTTCTCGCACGCGGCCCCATAGCGCCAATTGCTGCCGGGAGCAGTCACCACTCGTTGAGAAAACGACGAGAGCCTTCCATCGTCATTCCGGAGGTAAAACCACCGGCGTTGCCACCCCTTGTTCGAAGACACAAGGATGGCGGGGATGTATTGCTGCGCGCGCGCCTGCCTCAACTGGAGGGTGCAGCCGCCGGCCCGCACCGCCATACGAACCTTCTTCTTCCCCGTCATCAAGGCAAAAAGCTCTGCGAAGAAGAGATGGGTCCACAGATCCCAGTGGGGGTCAATCCCCAAAAAGCCTTCGCAAACTGCCGCGAAGATGGCCGCTTACGCAATGGAGTTGGGGTTGAAGTTGTGCAGCTCCACCCCGTAGTAATGCAGGAGCGCCCGCATGAAACGGCTTGCTGGCACTCCGAACCCCCGCTCATGGAAGGAGACGAAGCTCAGCACATACCCCCGCGGCGGGGTCGGGTCAGCCCCGCTCGGAGGGACCATCCACTCCGGCTGCGGGTCACCGGAGAGGGGACGGAGCAAACCATCGGCGACAAGGGCCTCCAGATCATCCACTGTGACGATGGAAAAAGGCCACGGGTCACGCGGTGGAACGACGGTCACCTGGTCGGCCATTGCCAAATGAAGGGGGTGGTGGCGGAGCGGACAAGGTACGCAGTTTTCTTTCTCTGGCTATTCCCTTAGGTTGTGAAAACCAAAGCAGGAGGCGAGTAGCAGAGTAAAGAACCGCAACCGGTCCCTCTTCTGGGTATATAAAGGCCCAGGCAAGACCCGTTCAACACTTCGCCCGAACCCGCCGCGAAGTTCAAACTCAAAGACGAAACGCCCATTCCTCGAATGACTCGCGCATGCACAACGGCTGCCCCGCGAACCACCCATCCCATCGCATTAACTTTGCAGCAGGGCAAGCGACACCTTTGGTAGGCGAAGCGGGCGACGTTTCACCTCCGCCATGATGACCGTGTCAAAAAAGGTGCGCCACCTTATTTAAATTCATATCCTTCCCCTCCTCCTCTCTCTCTCTTGCCACAGGGACCGGGAAAGGGGACGTTGTGGAAAGGATCCTTCTCGGCGAAGGAAGCGGGCCCCGAGCCCTCCTACTGATCAGAGGTTCGAAGGCTGGCCCCTCGGAAGGGTTCGACAGCCGCCCAGAGCGCCCGGGCTCCATGCCCACTACTGATCAGGGGTTCGTAGGCTAGCCCCTCGGAAGGGTTCGATAGTCGCCCCAGAGCACACAGAGTGAGGGATGACTCTGGGTACGTTCGATACATAGCCGAGGCTCGGGCTACGCTCCCGAGGTACTGAAAGTTCCCTTTGACCCGGGAACAGGATCTGGATGTCGCCTAGAGGGGGGGGTGAATAGGCGAATAAAACTTATTACTTTAAAACTTAAATTCTTACTCTACTCGAAGACTTAGTACGCAGTGGAGTGAGAAGACTCTTCGAGTAGATTGCAGCGGAATAGAAGTTCCTGTCTCAAAATGTCCTGCACTTCAAATAAAGCTTATACCACAGATAAGTATTGAAGTGCAGATATAAAGACGAGTAAGACAGAGAGTCAGGATACAATACAGAATAGAGCACACAGACGCAAGGATTTATCCCGAGGTTCGGCCAAGCCTGAAATGCTTGCCTAGTCCTCGTTGGAGTTAGCCACACCTGGGCTTGGAGTCTATTTCAACTCCTTCCTCCGTTTGCTCAGATCTGTCAGTATGACAGATAGAGCCTTTCACTATTGAGTTTGTTACAACGAAACCGCGGCTGCTTACAATCTTTTTGGCAGCACCCCGGCAGAGTAACGATACGCTCAAGACCTTGCTCTAGCTCTTAGCAGCACTTCTCCTCTCTCTAAAGGCTTATAGTTGTGCCTTCTACACAAACTATAGAATTACACACAAGAGGGAGAGTGAGAATTGATTCGAGTGAAGTCTACACTTGTTGGCTCGCTTGTATATTGCTTGAGGCGCCTAGGGGTCCTTTTATAGGCACAAGGGGCCTAGGAGCCATTGGAAGCAATCCAGGAAGGCAAATCTTGCCTTCTGTCGGGTGGCGCACCAGACAGTCCGGTGCACACCGGACACTGTCCGGTGCCCGATTTCTTTCCTTCTACGGTGAAGCCGACCGTTGGCAGTCTTGGAGCCGTTGGCGCACCGGACATGTCCGGTGCACACCGGACAGTCCGGTGCCTCCATCTAGCCGTTGGCTCGGCCACGTGTCCCGCGCTGATCGCGCGGCCGACCGTTGGCTCACCGGACAGTCCAGTGCACACCGGACAGTCCGGTGAATTATAGCCGTACGTCGCCGATGAATTCCCGAGAGCGGCCAGTTCGCCAGAGTTCAGCCTGGCGCACTGGACTGTCCGGTGTGCCAGACTGAGCTGAGTCTTGGCTGTACACAGCCAAGCCCTTTGCACCTCTTTCCTTTTCTTCTTCTTTCTGTTTCTAACACTTAGACAAGTATATTAGTCCACAAAACCAATGTACTAAGTCTAGAAACATACCTTCTTAATTATTACATCTATAGCATTTGACATGCTTAAGCTTTGATGTTGGACTCATAAATCATCAAGTCAGCTTGACTTGATCTAGATTGACATTTCTTAGCTCCAACATCCTGCAAAGGTCACATAGAACATCTCCAAACATAGGAACAACCCAAACTAAAAGTCAAGGTGCACTTAGCTCTTTTGGGCTGCTTCCAGTTCTGTTTTTGACATTTGTTCTCGTTCTAGTGACATTGATCTCCTTCTTAGAGCTTGATCTTGAGCCTTATGACTTACACCACATACCTATAGATATTTCTACATTGGTTGTAAGTCACGTCCTTATGTAGTGATCCTTGATGTGCCGTAGCTGTTCTCAACTCGATCACCCTTGACTTTGCAAGCCTTCTTCTTCACCCTTGGCTTTGGGTTCCTCAGCCTCCTTGACCTTCTCCCGTGCACTTGGTACCTCGAAGCTCTTCTTGCCTCCGTCCTTGGCTTGATCAGTTGTCTCTGAGCTACGCACCCGAGTCTCACTTTATGCAATGTCCATCTTACTTGTGATGTCCATTATGTATCCATAATCCAGTTCTTGGACCATCACATTTGTTCACTTGTGTTGAACCCTGTAGGCTTTACCTTAAGCACCTGTTCAACACTTAGTACACTTGTTAGTTCTTTAATTGAGTTGTCATCCAAACACCAAAACTCACAAGAGAGCTTTCAATCTCCCCCTTTTTGGTGATTGATGGCAACACAATTAAAGCTTACATAAGAATAAGATTTGAAGCACAAATTTTGAATTCTAAGTTTATAGAATGCTCCCCCTAAATATGTGCTTACTTCAAAAACATAACCTTGACCTCAGACGCCAATTTGCACATACTTAGGCAATTCGAAACATTTCTACACCTTAGCACTTTTTAGGATGCATTGTGTCAAGAATCAAACCATGATGCTATAACACACAAATGCACATAATCAGAGTTAAACACCATTCAAATTAGTGGATATATCACAGGAATATCAACCTACCACTATTCATCATTAAGATACCAATTTAGATTAAGATACCAATTTAAAGCAATCTTAAAGCACCTTAAGTCTTAAAGCATCATTAACCACATGACTATCCATTACACAATAGAAGCCAGTTAATTCATCACAGCAGAAACACTAGTCCATATGATGCAACACATATAATACTGCAGGAAGCCACTATAGAAGCCAGTTAATTCATCGCAGCAGAAACACTAGTCCATATGATGCAACACATATAATACTGCAGGAAGCATATGAATAACACACTAGCAAAGCTTAAACTAACACATCACCCCTTAGGATAAGTTTTCCTCTCAGGTTGAGATAAGCTTTAATACACAAATTCTCCCCCTTTGACATCAAACACCAAAAACCATACTCAAGCAAGAACATAGGATGATGTCAAGGGACAGCAGGGTGTCAAGGGAGAAAAACGACTATCAAAACTCCCCCTTACTTATTGAACATATGCACTATCAACATTTAGGTAAGATACATATATGCAAAAAGATTAATACTTCCTTTTGTACCTTTACCATGTTGTAGTGTACTTCCCATGTTGAAAGTGTTTAATCTCTCGAGAGCTTCTCCACACTTGTGCCTGATTCTCTCTCCTAACTTTTTCTTGTTGCTAAGACACCAAACTTAGAACAAGTTATAGTATTGGGCACAAGAAGAAACTTCTATTCTAATGATTATCAAAAGATGTCAATTGACGCAGACTATCACGACTACCAATTGAAAGATACCAATTGCAAAGTTCACTTATTATCATAGCTCCATGATATTTAAGAATAAGCATCTATTATCACCAGATATTATAGAGCATGAGCAATCTAAAAATATGCACTTACTCATGACTTGAGATACCAATTTCTTGACTTACAGAGGTACCCAAGTCCTGATTGCTCCATTTCTTGCACATCTTCTCTTTTCCACCTAGAGGCTATACAAGATTGCTCAAGAAACAGTTAGTCTCAAAAGACACAAGTTATGTGTGCTCCCCCTCAAGTTGTGCATAAAGTATTTGAATGACTTGCACTTCGCACATTCTAGCTTCCTCAGAACTAGAGGGAATCACAACATACCTTGGTCAAGGCATACTCTATCACTTTCATCACACAAAGATTCCAATTTGAATATCAAATGAAAAGCCACTTAATACCAATTGAAGGCTAAATGAAAGGTTGACTAAATACAACAATGCATGCCTCAGTGGCACCTAAGCCAATTGAATACTCATAGGAAGTATAACATTTACACGCAACTTAGACATGCTTCATACTTAACTATCATTGCATCACATATACTAATTGAAAAACAACACGATCATGTCTAAGCACATCATAGTTAAGAAGGTTCTTTAGGTACACCAAAAGAAACAACATTTTAAGGCATAAGACTACGATACTACCAATGAAATGCAAGAACACAGCTATGATAACAATCAATGGAACTTCAAGATATTCAATAAAATTGCACAGTTCCATTTTCCATACCTTTGCCTTTATGAGAGCACTTGTTATCACCAGTTCAGGGCTTCTTTTGCTCATGCACCTCATAGCTCAAAAGGGCACGACATGGATTTGAAATTCACACAATACCAAACTAGGGTAATCATGTGAACATGGACTAAACAAAATGTCATATTTGCACATAGCATGACTTACAAAAAGTTACAGGTTTATCCATATTCACCAAGAGAGTTAATCGTTGTGGATATAACAAATGAAAGAGCTACCCATGAATGATTCAAAAGATATATCCTATATAGCACTAGTCATGATTAAGCAAACATCATTATGATTCATTTAACACACGCAATCATAAAGCATAACTACTCCAAAGACAGGTAGCACAACACGCCAACTTAAGAGCAATACTAAATTGCAATTATGTACTTAAAATACACGGGTACCATCTTTGGAGAGCAAGTTGTAGATTCTCATCAAAGTCCTTTACTTGATTCACCAATAATGATTCAGGACCTATACACCTTATTTCACTTGAGATGAACATGGGATTAGTGTTTCACAATAATTCAACCTTGGGTCAATAAACACCAAAACAATTAACAGCTTAAGCATAGAGTTTTAGATAACCGTCTTAAGCTCTCCCATGGTCTCCAGTCCATCTCAAGGCACCTGCATGGTCTAGTTAGCACAGTTTGGTACCCATCTCGGGATGGGTCCATAATGATCATTTAAATGTGCCTTTGGTACCCAAATTGCCTTTGTGCTAGTTCTAGGTGATCTCGTTATAGATCTAGCACAAGTGTATGATTTGGGTCTCCTGCGCGAATAAGATTTACACAAATTCACTTGCTTAGGAATCTTACCTTTATAACATACCTTGAATAGATGACCCTGCTCACCACACTTGTAGCAGAAGCGTCGCTCAACCTGACATGACGCTTGCTATGTGTCATTTTCCTTGGTGAGGGTCACCTTGGAGGATGCACATCCTTGATTCTTCATGATCGGACATGAAGTGATCGTGTGGTCCGTATTGTTGCATCCAAAACAACTCCTTGTCCCTTTATTTTTGTCTTTGTACGGACAAGACGCGATGAGGTGGCCTAACTTCTTGCACTTGAAACACTTCCTTTTTCCTTTTCCCTTTTTGTACTTGAATGACATGGAGGGAAGGTTAGTGCAAACAACATGATTAATTGAATCTTTACCTTTTTCCAAGCTCATGTTGATTTCTTCATCTTTAGGAACATTTTTCTTATTGAGCTTGACACTTGCTGCAGTTTTTCCTTTCTCAATCTTCTTCACCACGCGCCCGTGGATATCTTGAGAGAGTTGAGCAATGTGTCTTCTCCTCAGTTGTCTTTGCTTCTTGTTCCCACACAATTTCTTTTGTGACCCTACAGCTTGATGCTTATTCAAACATTGGCTTTCTTTTGAACAACAGGGGTTAGCACATGGTGATGAATTATCTAAATGTGTACTTGTGCAAGAATGAAGTTCACATGAATTTAAGTTCGTAATTACGACCTCATGAGCAACTTCAAGCATGATATGTCTATCCAAGAGATTATCATGATAACAAGACAATAAGTCATATTTTTCAGTAAGAGCAAGGTTATCATGACTTAACAATTCTACTTGATTCCTAAGCATAGAATCTTCAATTTTAAGTTGAGCAGCATTAGATAATACATCATGATTATTTCTTTGCTCAATTAAAATCGATTCATACTGATAGTCGCCTAGAGGGGGGGTGAATAGGGCGAAACTGAAATTTACAAAAATAATCACGACTACAAGCCGGGTTAGCGTTAGTAGTAAAGAAACGAGTCCGCGAGAGAGGTCGCAAAACAAATCGTAAGCAAATAAGAGTGTGACACGAGGATTTGTTTTACCGAGGTTCGGTTCTCGCAAACCTACTCCCCGTTGAGGAGGCCACAAAGGCCGGGTCTTTTTCAACCCTTCCCTCTCTCAAACGATCCCACGGATCGAGTGAGCTTTCTCTTCTTCTCAATCAACCGGGAACAAAACTTCCCGCAAGGGCCACCACACACTTGGTGCCTCTTGCCTTGGTTACAATTGAGTGATGATCTCAAGAACAAGTGAGAAAGAAAGAAAGCGATCCAAGCGCAAGAGCTCAAAAGAACACGGCAAATCTCTCTCGCTAGTCACTAAGGGCTTGAGTGGAATTGGAGAGGATTTGATCTCTTTGTATGTGTCTAGAATTGAATGCCTAGCTCTTGTAAGTGGTTGAGAGTTGGAAAACTTGGATAGCCATGAATGTGGGGTGGTTGGGGTATTTATAGCCCCAACCACCAAAAGTGACCGTTGCTGGAACTCCTCTGTTCGATGGTGCACCGGACAGTCCGGTGCACACCGGACAGTCCGGTGCCCCCGCCACGTCACCATTGCCGTTGGATTCTGACCGTTGGAGCTTCTGACTTCTGGGCCCTCCTGGGTGTCCGGTGCACACCGGACAAGTACTGTTTGATGTCCGGTGCACCGGCATGGGCGATCCTGACGTCTGCGCGCGCTGCGCGCGCATTTAATGCACCGCAGGGAGCCGTTGGCGCCGCAGAGAGCCGTTGCTCCGCTGGCACACCGGACAGTCCGGTGCACACCGGACAGTCCGGTGAATTTTAGCGGAGCGGCTGCCGAGCGAACCCGAGGCTGGCGAGTTCCGGGGACGGCGTTTCCTTGGAGCACCGGACATGTCCGGTGCACACCGGACAGTCCGGTGAATTATAGCGCGCTGTCCACCGAGAAATCCCGAGAGCGAAGAGTTTGAAGTCGGAGTCCTCTGGTCGCACCGGACAGTCCGGTGCACACCGGACAGTCCGGTGCCTCCAGCCAGAGGTGCCCTTGGTTGCCTTGCTGCTCCTTTGTTGAATCCAACACTTGGTCTTTTTATTGGCTAAATGTGAACCTTTTGCACCTGTATAACTTATGCACTAGAGTAAACTAGTTAGTCCAATGTTTGTGTTGGGCAATTCAACCACCAAAATTATTTAGGAGCTAGGTCTAAGCCTAATTCCCTTTCAATCTCCCCCTTTTTGGTGATTGATGCCAACACAAACCAAAGCAAATATAGAAGTGCATAATTGAACTAGTTTACATAATGTAAGTGCAAAGGTTGCTTGGAATTGAGCCAATATAAACTTATATGATGCGCATGGATGGTTTCTTTGTTTTTGACATATTGGACCATATTTACACCACGAGTTTTGTTTTTGCAAATTCTTTTGTAAATTCCTTTCAAAGTACTTTTGCAAGATAGTCAAAGTTAAATGAAAAAGATTTTGCAAAGCATTTTCAAGATATGGAATTTTCTCCCCCTGTTTCAAATGCTTTTCCTTTGACTAAGCAAAACTCCCCCTCAAATAAGGTCTCCTCTTAGTGTTCAAGAGGGTTTTAAGACATCAATTTTGAAAATACTCGTTACTCCCCTCTTAGAACACAAAGAGATACCAATTTTGAAATTTACCAATAAAATTATCAAATTTATGAAATTAGGTGGTGGTGCGGTCCTTTTGCTTTGGGCTCATATTTTCTCCCCCTTTGGCATGAATCGCCAAAAACGGAATTATTAGAGCCCAATGAAGGACATTCTCCCCCTTTGGTCATGAAATGAATGAGTGAAGATTATACCAAGGTTGGAGAGATGATGCGGAGCGACGGCGAAGGATGAGTAGTAGAACGGAGTGGAAGCCTTTGTCTTCGCCGAAGACTCAAATTCCCTTTCAATACACCTATGACTTGGTTGAAATACACTTGAAAACACATTAGTCATAGCATATATAAAAGAGACATGATTAAAGGTATATTCATGTGCTATGCGTGCAAGACTAGCAAAAGAAATTCCTAGAATCAAGAATATTAAGCTCATGCCTAAGTCGGGTAAAAGATTGTTCATCAAGTGGTTTGGTAAAGATATCGGCTAATTGATCTTTAGTGTTAATGTAAGAAATCTCGATATCCCCCTTTTGTTGGTGATCCCGAAGAAAATGATACCGAATGGCTATGTGCTTAGTGCGGCTATGCTCGACGGGGTTGTCGGCCATTTTGATTGCACTCTCATTGTCACATAGCAAAGGGACTTTGGTTAATTTGTAACCGTAGTCCCGCAGGGTTTGCCTCATCCAAAGCAATTGCGCGCAACAATGACCTGCGGCAATATACTCGGCTTCGGCGGTAGAAAGAGCGACCGAATTTTGCTTCTTTGAAGCCCATGACACCAAGGATCTTCCCAAGAACTGGCAAGTCCCCGATGTGCTCTTTCTATTAATCCTACACCCCGCCCAATCGGCATCCGAATATCCAATCAAATCAAAGGTGGATCCCCGAGGGTACCAAAGCCCAAACTTAGGAGTAAAAGCCAAATATCTCAAGATTCGTTTTACGGCCGTAAGGTGTGATTCCTTAGGGTCGGCTTGGAATCTTGCACACATGCAAACGGAAAGCATAATGTCCGGTCGAGATGCACATAAATAAAGCAATGATCCAATCATCGACCGGTATACCTTTTGATCCACGGACTTACCTCCCGTGTCGAGGTCGAGATGCCCATTGGTTCCCATGGGTGTCTTGATGGGCTTGACATCCTTCATTCCAAACTTGCTTAAAATATCTTGAGTATACTTGGTTTGGCTAATGAAGGTGCCCTCTTGGAGTTGCTTCACTTGGAATCCTAGAAAGTACTTCAACTCCCCCATCATTGACATCTCGAATTTTTGCGTCATGATCCTACTAAATTCTTCACATGTAGATTTGTTAGTAGACCCAAATATAATATCATCAACATAAATTTGGCATACAAACAAATCATTGTCAAGAGTTTTAGTGAACAAAGTAGGATCGGCCTTGCCGACTTTGAAGCCATTAGCAATAAGGAAATCTCTAAGGCATTCATACCATGCTCTTGGGGCTTGCTTGAGCCCATAAAGCGCCTTGGAGAGCCTATAAACATGGTTAGGGTACTCACTATCTTCAAAGCCGGGAGGTTGCTCAACATAGACCTCCTCCTTGATTGGTCCATTGAGGAAGGCACTCTTCACGTCCATTTGATAAAGCTTGAAGCCATGGTAAGTAGCATAGGCTAATAATATGCGAATTGACTCAAGCCTAGCTACGGGTGCATAGGTTTCACCAAAATCCAAACCTTCGACTTGTGAATACCCCTTGGCCACGAGTCGAGCTTTGTTCCTAGTCACCACACCATGCTCGTCTTGCTTGTTGCGGAAGACCCACTTGGTTCCTACAACATTTTGGTTAGGACGTGGAACTAAGTGCCATACCTCATTCCTTGTGAAATTGTTGAGCTCCTCTTGCATCGCCATCACCCAATCCGAATCTTGTAGTGCTTCCTCTACCCTGGTTGGCTCAATAGAGGAAACAAACGAGTAATGTTCACAAAAATGAGCAACACGAGATCGAGTAGTTACCCCCTTATGAATGTCGCCGAGGATGGTGTCGACGGGGTGATCTCGTTGTATTGCTTGGTGGACTCTTGGGTGTGGCGGCCTTGGTTGTTCATCCTCCTTGTCTTCATCATTTGAATCTCCCCCTTGATCGTTGCCGTCATTTTGAGGTGGCTCATCTTCTTGATTTTCTTGTTCAACATCTTGAGCCTCATCCTCAACTTGAGTTGGTGGAGATGCTTGCATGGAGGAGGATGGTTGATCTTGTGCATTTGGAGGCTCTTCGGATTCCTTAGGACACACATCCCCGATGGACATGTTCCTTAGCGCTATGCATGGAGCCTGTTCTTCACCTACATCATCAAGATCAACTTGCTCTACTTGAGAGCCGTTAGTCTCATCAAACACAACGTCACAAGAAACTTCAACAAGTCCTGAGGACTTGTTAAAGACTCTATATGCCCTTGTGTTTGAGTCATATCCTAGTAAAAAGCCTTCTACAGTTTTAGGAGCAAATTTAGATTTTCTACCTCTTTTAACAAGTATAAAACATTTGCTACCAAAAACTCTAAAATATGAAATATTGGGCTTTTTACCGGTTAGGAGTTCATAAGATGTCTTCTTGAGGATTCGGTGAAGATATAACCGGTTGATGGCGTAGCAGGCGGTGTTGACCGCCTCGGCCCAAAACCGATCCGGTGTCTTGTACTCATCAAGCATGGTTCTTGCCATGTCCAATAGAGTTCGATTCTTCCTCTCCACTACACCATTTTGTTGAGGAGTGTAGGGAGAAGAGAACTCATGCTTGATGCCCTCATCCTCAAGAAAGCCTTCTATTTGAGAGTTCTTGAACTCCGTTCCATTGTCGCTTCTAACTTTCTTGATCCTTAAGCCGAACTCATTTTGAGCCCGTCTCAAGAATCCCTTTAAGGTCTCTTGGGTTTGTGATTTTTCCTGCAAAAAGAATACCCAAGTGAAGCGAGAATAGTCATCCACAATTACAAGGCAATACTTACTACCGCCGATGCTTATGTAAGCGATCGGGCCGAACAAATCCATGTGAAGGAGCTCCAGTGGCCTGTCGGTAGTCATGATGTTTTTGTGTGGATGATGGATACCAACTTGCTTCCCGGCTTGGCATGCACTACAAATCCTGTCTTTCTCAAAATGAACATCGGTTAGTCCCAAAATGTGTTCTCCCTTTAGAAGCTTGTGAAGATTCTTCATTCCAACATGGGCTAGTCGGCGGTGCCAGAGCCAACCCAAGTTAGTCTTAGCAATCAAGCAAGTGTCGAGTTCAGCTCTATTAAAATCTACTAAGTATAGCTGACCCTCTAACACTCCCTTAAAAGCTATTGAATCATCACTTCTTCTAAAGACAGTTACACCAGTATCAGTAAAAAGACAGTTGTAGCCCATTTGACATAATTGGGATACGGAAAGCAAATTGTAATCTAAAGAATCTACAAGAAAAACATTTGAAATGGAATGGTCAGGGGATATAGCAATTTTACCCAAACCTTTGACCAAACCTTGATTTCCATCCCCGAATGTGATAGCTCGTTGGGGATCTTGGTTTTTTTCATATGAGGAGAACATCCTTTTCTCCCCTGTCATGTGGTTTGTGCACCCGCTGTCGAGTATCCAACTTGTGCCCCCGGATGCATAAACCTACAAAACAAGTTTAGTTCTTTGTTTTAGGTACCCAAACGGTTTTGGGTCCTTTAGCATTAGATACAAGAACTTTGGGTACCCAAACACAAGTCTTGGAGCCCTTGTGTTTGCCCCCAACAATTTTGGCAACTACCTTGCCAGATTTGCTAGTCAAAACATAAGATGCATCAAAAGTTTTAAATGAAATGGCATGATGATTTGATGCATTAGTAGTTTTCTTTCTAGGCAACTTGGCATGGGTTGGTTGCCTAGATCTAGATGTCTCACCCTTATACATAAAAGCATAATTAGGGCCAGAGTGAGACTTCCTAGAATGAATTTTCTTAATTTTACTCTCAGGATACCCGGCAGGGTACAAAATGTAACCCTCGTTATCCTGAGGCATGGGAGCCTTGCCCTTAACAAAGTTAGACAAGTTCTTAGGAGGGGCATTAATTCTGACATTGTCTCCCCTTTGGAAGCCAATGCCGTCCTTAATGCCCGGGCGTCTCCCATTATAGAGCATGCTTCTAGCAAGTTTAAATTTTTCATTTTCTAAGTCATGCTCTCTAATCTTAGCATTAAGTTGTGCTATGTGATCATTTTGTTTCTTAATTAAAGCTAGGTGATCATGGATAGCATCAACATTAATATCTCTACATCTAGTACAAATGGAAACATGCTCAACAGTCGATGTAGAGGGTTTGCAAGTTTTAAGTTCAACAACCTTAGCATGCAACATGTCATTTTTAGTTCTAAGGTCGGAAATAGTAGCATTGCAAACATCAAAATCCTTAGCCTTAGCAATTAATTTCTCATTTTCATTTCTAAGGCTAGCAATGGAAACATTTAACTCATTAATCCTAGCAAGCAAATCAACATTATCATTTCTAGGATCAATGCAAACATGAGAATCAACCTTAGCAATTAAATTGGCATTTTCATTTCTAAGGTTGTTTAAAGTCTCATGGCAAATACTTAGCTCACTAGACAATTTTTCACATTTTTCTCTTTCTAGAGCATAAGCATTTTTAACCTTAACATGCTTTTTATTTTCTTTAATAAGGAAGTTCTCTTGAGAATCCAAGAGATCATCCTTCTCATGTATAGCACTAATCAATTCATTTAATTTTTCTTTTTGTTCCATGTTAAGGTTGGCAAAAAGAATACGCAAATTATCCTCTTCATTTTTATCATCATCCTCATCACTAGATGTTTCATATTTAGTGGAGGACTTTGATTTTACCTTCTTTTTGCCGTCCTTGGCCATGAGGCACTTGTGGCCGACGTTGGGGAAGAGGAGGCCCTTGGTGACGGCGATGTTGGCGGCGTCCTCGTCGTCGGAGGAGTCGCTTGAGCTTTCGTCGGAGTCCCACTCCCGACAAACATGGGCATCGCCGCCCTTCTTCTTGTAGTACTTCTTCTTCTCCTTCCTCTTGCCCTTCTTGTCGTTGTCCCTGTCACTATCACTTGATAATGGACATTTAGCAATAAAGTGACCGGGCTTACCACACTTGTAGCAAACCTTCTTGGAACGGGATTTGTAGTCCTTCCCCTTCCGTTGCATGAGGATTTGCCGGAAGCTTTTGATGATTAGGGCCATCTCCTCGTTGTCGAGCTTGGAGGCGTCAATTGGTTGTCTACTTGGTGTAGACTCCTCCTTCTTCTCCTCCGTTGCCTTGAAGGCCACGGGTTGCGCCTCGGATGTGGAAGGCTCATCAAGCTCGTTGATCTTCTTGGAGCCCTTAATCATGCATTCAAAACTAACAAAATTCCCGATGACTTCCTCGGGGGTCATTTGTGTATATCTAGGATTGCCACGAATTAATTGTACTTGAGTAGGGTTAAGGAAAATAAGGGCTCTTAGAATAACCTTAACCACTTCGTGGTCATCCCATTTTGCGCTCCCGAGGTTGCGCACTTGGTTCACCAAGGTCTTGAGCCGGTTGTACATGTCTTGTGGCTCCTCCCCTTGGCGAAGACGGAAGCGACCGAGCTCCCCCTCGATCGTTTCCCGCTTGGTGATCTTGGTGAGTTCATCACCCTCGTGCGCCGTCTTGAGTAGGTCCCAAATCTCCTTGGCGTTCTTCAACCCTTGTACTTTGTTGTATTCCTCCTTGCTTAGTGAGGCAAGGAGAATGGTTGTGGCTTGAGAGTTGAAGTGCTCGATTTGGGCCACTTCGTCCGTGTCGTAGTCTTCATCCCCTACGGATGGTACCTGTACACCAAACTCAACAACATCCCATAATCTCTTGTGGAGAGAGGTTAGATGAAATCGCATCAAATTACTCCACATAGCATAATCTTCACCATTAAAAGTTGGTGGTTTGCCTAATGGGACGGAAAGTAAAGGTGTATGTTTAGGAATGCGAGGGTAGCGTAGGGGAATCTTACTATACTTCTTACGCTCTTGGCGTTTAGAAGTGACGGACGCCGCGTCGGAGCCGGAGGTGGAGGTCGATGAAGTGTCGGTCTCGTAGAAGACCACCTTCCTCATCCTTTTGTGCTTGTCCCCACTCCGATGCGGCTTGTGAGAAGAAGATTTTTCCTTCTTCTCCTTGTGGTGAGAAGAGGAAGATCTTTTCTCCTTTCGCTTGGAGGATCTCTTCTTCTTCTCCCTTCTCTTGGTGCGGGACTCTTCCGATGAAGATGAGGTGCTCCCTTGGCTTGTAGTGGGCTTGTCATCGCCGGTCTCCATCTCCTTCTTGGCGGGATCTCCCGACATCACTTCGAGCGGTTAGGCTCTAATGAAGTACCGGGCTTTGATACCAATTGATAGTCGCCTAGAGGGGGGGTGAATAGGGCGAAACTGAAATTTACAAAAATAATCACGACTACAAGCCGGGTTAGCGTTAGTAGTAAAGAAACGAGTCCGCGAGAGAGGTCGCAAAACAAATCGTAAGCAAATAAGAGTGTGACACGAGGATTTGTTTTACCGAGGTTCGGTTCTCGCAAACCTACTCCCCGTTGAGGAGGCCACAAAGGCCGGGTCTTTTTCAACCCTTCCCTCTCTCAAACGATCCCACGGATCGAGTGAGCTTTCTCTTCTTCTCAATCAACCGGGAACAAAACTTCCCGCAAGGGCCACCACACACTTGGTGCCTCTTGCCTTGGTTACAATTGAGTGATGATCTCAAGAACAAGTGAGAAAGAAAGAAAGCGATCCAAGCGCAAGAGCTCAAAAGAACACGGCAAATCTCTCTCGCTAGTCACTAAGGGCTTGAGTGGAATTGGAGAGGATTTGATCTCTTTGTATGTGTCTAGAATTGAATGCCTAGCTCTTGTAAGTGGTTGAGAGTTGGAAAACTTGGATAGCCATGAATGTGGGGTGGTTGGGGTATTTATAGCCCCAACCACCAAAAGTGACCGTTGCTGGAACTCCTCTGTTCGATGGTGCACCGGACAGTCCGGTGCACACCGGACAGTCCGGTGCCCCCGCCACGTCACCATTGCCGTTGGATTCTGACCGTTGGAGCTTCTGACTTCTGGGCCCTCCTGGGTGTCCGGTGCACACCGGACAAGTACTGTTTGATGTCCGGTGCACCGGCATGGGCGATCCTGACGTCTGCGCGCGCTGCGCGCGCATTTAATGCACCGCAGGGAGCCGTTGGCGCCGCAGAGAGCCGTTGCTCCGCTGGCACACCGGACAGTCCGGTGCACACCGGACAGTCCGGTGAATTTTAGCGGAGCGGCTGCCGAGCGAACCCGAGGCTGGCGAGTTCCGGGGACGGCGTTTCCTTGGAGCACCGGACATGTCCGGTGCACACCGGACAGTCCGGTGAATTATAGCGCGTTGTCCACCGAGAAATCCCGAGAGCGAAGAGTTTGAAGTCGGAGTCCTCTGGTCGCACCGGACAGTCCGGTGCACACCGGACAGTCCGGTGCCTCCAGCCAGAGGTGCCCTTGGTTGCCTTGCTGCTCCTTTGTTGAATCCAACACTTGGTCTTTTTATTGGCTAAATGTGAACCTTTTGCACCTGTATAACTTATGCACTAGAGTAAACTAGTTAGTCCAATGTTTGTGTTGGGCAATTCAACCACCAAAATTATTTAGGAGCTAGGTCTAAGCCTAATTCCCTTTCACATACCGTTGGACCAAATTCCCATGAGAGTATTTTAGCTCCTCATGTTCTTTGGTCATCTTCTCCAGGCTGTCGTTGGTTTTGATGAGTGTCTCCTCTAGCCTGAGAAGCGTCTCGCCTTGTTCCTTGTTTCTTCTCAACAACTTAACCAAGAGAGCTTTGTCCGCTTTGTTGAGATGGTTGTAGAAACGATGAATCTCCTCTTCTTCCACATCATCGGTCTCATTTTCCCTGTCATTAATGTCAGTGGAAGCAATATAGGAAAATGTACCTTGTGATGATGAAGATTCATCCTCGCTATCATCCTCATATTCCTCCTCATTATGGCTTTCGTTTCCACCGTCATTGTTAGCAATAAAACATTTATCACTAGTGGAGAACGAACCTGTCGACGAGGTGGATTCATCGTTTGGGTGCCATCGTTCTTGTTCTTCTCCCTTTGAATGGTTAGTATCACAAGTAATATAGGGAGTAGGAGCATCACAGTTTGCCACAAAATATTTTTCTTTAATCCTATTCCATAAATCATGAGCATCAACAAATAGATCACTATCACTACTCATGATGGCAAAATAGGCACCTCTAGATAGAGAATCAACTAAGATGTTGCATGCATGGTGATTTAGAGTTAGACATCTTAGTTCTTCATTGGAAGGATTTTTACTAATATTAGAGGGAAAAATACTACTACTAAAGACCTGTCTCAAATCAGGATCAACACTCATGAAAGCACTATAAATAGAGACAGACCAAGACTTGTAATTAGAGCCATCGCCTAAAAGAAGTTCTACAGTTACCTCTTATGACGACATCGTCATCTCCGGACGGCTAAGCCCACACTGGAGAGGCCTAGCTCTGATACCAATTGAAAGTTCCCTTTGACCCGGGAACAGGATCTGGATGTCGCCTAGAGGGGGGGGGTGAATAGGCGAATAAAACTTATTACTTTAAAACTTAAATTCTTACTCTACTCGAAGACTTAGTACGCAGTGGAGTGAGAAGACTCTTCGAGTAGATTGCAGCGGAATAGAAGATCCTGTCTCAAAATGTCCTACACTTCAAATAAAGCTTATACCACAGATAAGTATTGAAGTGCAGATATAAAGACGAGTAAGACAGAGAGTCAGGATACAATACAGGACAGAGCACACAGACGCAAGGATTTATCCCGAGGTTCGGCCAAGCCTGAAATGCTTGCCTAGTCCTCGTTGGAGTTAGCCACACCTGGGCTTGGAGTCTATTTCAACTCCTTCCTCTGTTTGCTCAGATCTGTCAATATGACAGATAGAGCCTTTCACTATTGAGTTTGTTACAACGAAACCGCGGCTGCTTACAATCTTTTTGGCAGCACCCCGACAGAGTAACGATACGCTCAAGACCTTGCTCTAGCTCTTAGCAGCACTTCTCCTCTCTCTAAAGGCTTATAGCTGTGCCTTCTACACAAACTATAGAATTACACACAAGAGGGAGAGTGAGAATTGATTCGAGTGAAGTCTACACTTGTTGGCTCGCTTTTATATTGCTTGAGGCGCCTAGGGGTCCCTTTTATAGGCACAAGGGGCCTAGGAGCCGTTGGAAGCAATCCAGGAAGGCAAATCTTGCCTTCTGTCGGGTGGCGCACCGGACAGTGTCCGGTGTGCACCGGACTGTCCGATGCCCGATTTCTTTCCTTCTACGGCGAAGCCGACCGTTGGCAGTCTTGGAGCCGTTGGCGCACCGGACATGTCCGGTGCACACCGGACAGTCTGGTGCCTCCATCTAGCCGTTGGCTCGGCCACGTGTCCCACGCAGATCGCGTGGCCGGCCGTTGGCCCAGCCGACCGTTGGCTCACCGGACAGTCCGGTGCACACCGGACAGTCCGGTGAATTATAGCCGTACGTCGCTGGTGAATTCCCGAGAGCGGCCAGTTTGCCAGAGTTCAGCCTGGCGCACCGGACACTGTCCGGTGCACCACCGGACACTGTCCGGTGTGCCAGACTGAGCTGAGTCTTGGCTGTACACAGCCAAGCCCTTTGCACCTCTTTCCTTTTCTTCTTCTTTCTGTTTCTAACACTTAGACAAGTATATTAGTCCACAAAACCAATGTACTAAGTCTAGAAACATACCTTCTTAATTATTACATCTATAGCATTTGACATGCTTAAGCTTTGATGTTGGACTCATAAATCATCAAGTCAGCTTGACTTGATCTAGATTGACATTTCTTAGCTCCAACATCCTGCAAAGGTCACATAGAACATCTCCAAACATAGGAACAACCCAAACTAAAAGTCAAGGTGCACTTAGCTCTTTTGGGCTGCTTCTAGTTCTGTTTTTGACATTTGTTCTCGTTTTAGTGACATTGATCTCCTTCTTAGAGCTTGATCTTGAGCCTTATGACTTACACCACATACCTATAGATATTTCTACATTGGTTGTAAGTCACGTCCTTATGTAGTGATCCTTGATGTGCCGTAGCTGTTCTCAACTCGATCACCCTTGACTTTGCAAGCCTTCTTCTTCACCCTTGGCTTTGGGTTTCTCAGCCTCCTTGACCTTCTCCCGTGCACTTGGTACCTCGAAGCTCTTCTTGCCTTCGTCCTTGGCTGGATCAGTTGTCTCTGAGCTACGCACCCGAGTCTCACTTTATGCAATGTCCATCTTACTTGTGATGTCCATTATGTATCCATAATCCAGTTCTTGGACCATCACATTTGTTCACTTGTGTTGAACCCTGTAGGCTTTACCTTAAGCACCTGTTCAACACTTAGTACACTTGTTAGTCCTTTAATTGAGTTGTCATCCAAACACCAAAACTCACAAGAGAGCTTTCAGGTACCCTAGGACATTTCCAAGACCGGCGGGAACGATTTGTAACGGAATCCCACCGGAGGGAGGCATCGAGCCCTCGGACCCTATCGAAGGGGTCTGGGTCCGGCGAATCACCCGCAGGTACTTTTGGAGCGCGCCTCTGGGCCACCAGCCGACCCCTGACGAACGGGGCATGGGCGTCCACTTGGATCACCCGTTAGCAGCTCGCTGGAAACACCATGTTCGGCGCCCTCCGAGGGCAACATGGCGCTTTCCCCCCTCCTCCTTGTGGAAAGGCGACGCGGGGGCGTATAATAAAAGTCGGGAAAGTCCTTGATCGTCCTTTCGCTCCGTGTAGTGGCTCGGGGGCTGCTCTCGCACCCGGCTATGGCCAAAACTATTGACAGCGTCAACAAACCAGCTTGATAACTTGGAACCCGACCACGCACCCGGGCTACGGCCGGGCCGCATGAGGGAACGATCAGACTGGCCGAAGCACCACGAAAAGCATTCAGACCTCAGAGGAGTCAAACCACTCCTCTGAGGCCTCGGGGGCTACACCCGGCGGGTGCGCTCGCTCACACCCCCAGAACAAGGCAAAAACCGAGAAAGGCCGGTCCCCTCACCGAAAACACGGCAAAAGCCTCCAAGCGAGTACCATCACTCCCTTCGAGGCTCAGGGGCTACTGTCGGGTACCATAATTAGGGGTACTCCCAACGCTCCTAATCATGGCTGGTAAACACCCTCAGACCAACTGACGGGTGCGGTTCAAGCCAAGACTTCGTCTACCCGAGGGACGCGATCTCACCTGAGCCCAGCCTCGGGTTGGAACAGTAGTCCCAAACGAGTTCACGCCTCGCCCGAGGGCCTCCTCAGGCAGCGGGCACCCCCTCGGCTCTCCCGAGGCCCGGCTCGGGCAGGCTTCGCTGTGAAGCAACCTTGGCCATACCGCCTCACCAACCGACGGCTTCGGAGGCGCATTAAATGCAGGGGATGCCTGACGCCGTATCCTGACACACACGCCTCAGACGGGCAGGCCGAAGTGACCGCGGTCACTTTGCCCCTCTTCTTTACTGTCCGATATGACAGGAAAACAGCGCCGCTCGCTCCGCTCCGACTGCCGTGTCAACCATCTCGGCAACGACTGACAACAAGTCACGATCAACCACCGAGTTTAGCCTCGGGCGCAACAGGAAGCTCCGCCTCGCCCGACCTCATGCTCCGGCCTCGGGAGGAGGTTTCCGCCTCGCCCGACCCCCGGACTCGGCCTCGACCTCGGTCTCGGGAGGAATCGCGTCCTCGCCCGACCCTAGCCTCGGCCTCAAGAGAAGTCTCCGCCTCGACCAACCCTGGGCTCGGACTGACCGCGCTAACAGGGGTACATCATTTCCCTATTCCTAGCCTGCTCAGGCTACAAGGAACAAGACCGACGTCCCATCTGGCTTACCCCGGCGACGGGTAATGATGGTGCCCCGCGTGCACCATGACGCCGGTGGCTCTCAGCCCCTTACGATAGCAAGGAGATGTCAGCAGGATCCTCGCCGCGCTGCCAGCTGTGCTCCTACAGGACTCAGGCGCTCCTCCGACGGCCACGCCATCACATGTACAGGGCCCAAGCTCTCCCCCAATGGCCACGTTGGCATGTACACAAGGCTTAGGCACTCCACTGCCGGACACGTTAGCGCATAGCTACGCCCCCTGTTGTACGTCTGGACTCTCTCCTTGTCTCTATAAAAGGGAGGTCTAGGGCCACCCTGAGGGGGTTTCACGCGAGGGAAGCGACGGACGAACTCTGTGACTCTCCCTCTCTCACACGACGCGCTTGTAACCCCTACTACGAGCGGCACCCCTGGTGCAGGATAATACAAGGCTTGTCCCACCTCTTGTGTTCCATCCCGCGCCAACCCATCTAGGCAGGGACACGCAGCGATTTCACTGGTCGGTCCAAGGGACCCCCCCGGGTCTGAGACGCCGACAATACCCGTTACCCGCTCGTCCACTACAATTTTTAGCATTCAATATTGTCGGTACCCTGGATCAGGGGTACCCTTTACTACGGTATGAAGACACGATGCCTGTGCGGCTATCCCTAGCCACGCGGAGAACAACCCAAGGATATCTCGTGGGCAGTTGAGGTGGTGTTTTCGGAGACAACGTCATTGGGCCCAAACCTCCTCAAAGAAGGCACAGGACCCCTGTGCGCACAACCTGGACCCCCCGAATACGGCCCGGGACCCCCGAAGTAAAGCAGCCAGGAGCCATTGGATGGAGTTCGGACCCCCCCCCCAAGTAAGGTCTGAACCGCCCATAACAAGGTCTCGGGGCAGGAAGTGCCATGGCCTAGGCAAGGGTCCGGTGTTGACACGTGTTCGGGCTCTATCCGGTGCGCCTCCGCTCCACGCTCGGCCGAGGGTCCAATGCTGTCACATGGCTTATTGCCCGTGACGTAGGCTAGCGGGCGGAATAAAAAATGGTTTGAAACATATTTGCAAGAATAAGATAAGAAGAGACCGAAAATAGATCAAATTTACAAATAATTGATCTATCCATCGTTCATTTTTAGGAAAATACTTTCTCTTTGCTCTATGAAGAAGCAAGTTAAGTTCCGACCTAAAAAGGATCGACAAGAATGAACTAATGGTGCAATGCCCTTGAACAAATAATTATTCCTCTGCATACATACAGATGCTCCATGCCATTTAAATGATGATTGCTAGATATATAATGTATATATTGATATTAATTAACATGTATGCACTATTTTTTTATATAGCTTGAGAGTTAAACAAACTAGCGCTAGTTGGGGAACGAGTAGAGCTAGCTCTTTAACTTCCTATGTTCTTTGAATCTATGGTGCCAAAAGCTATGAACTCTGAGTGTATTTGTGTACTACGGTACATATGTGTTGTTTGGTTAGGACTCGTGAATGCTGTGGCAATGGAATGGCTATCGCTGTGATAAAAAAAACTACTCCCTCCATTTCTTTTTAGTTGTCGTTGGATAGTTTAATTTTACACTATTCAGCGACAACTAAAACGAAACGGAGGGAGTATAACTGAAGCATGTGATTGTTTGTTTAGAGGATTTTTCTTCCGCCTTCATAAGGGGAATCATATAGTGCTAGAAGGCGAGCAATATGGGCATTGTAGTGCACCGTATCCATTAATGATGTGATCCAGATGCAACCAAGCATGAAACCTCAAGATCATTTTGCATTATGAACTACTGGTTCAGGCTGAAAAGCTCCAACCAGTCACTACTTACATCTAAGACATATTTAAATGTCTAGGGGTCTGTTTGATAGGGCTTCTTCTCCTCCAAAAATGGCATCTTTTCTACACGAGTCGCTGTTTTATTTTGCAAATCGTTTGGTAAAATAGCTTCTATAATATTTTTTATCCAGCGTATGAATCAAATGTCTAATGTTGTTTTCGATAAAGAGCACTTCAATAAAACCCAACTGTTCGCATCAAATGTCTAGTGTGTTGTTGATTAGACATCTGCATGAACACCTCAAGCGCGTACTAATACGCCTCGTCCGCCAAGAACACCACGCCGCCTTCACGCGACGTGTCTGGGTGCTGCCTCTGTGAGGTTGTGCTGCCAGCTCCGCGTGCTGCTGCCTGTGTGCGCTCGTGCCACCGCCACGCCCACGTTGCCTTTGCGTGCACCTCCTCCACGCAACGACCTCAACTGGATAGCGCCATGGGAGCCGCTCGGAACCACTTATTTGGGCTCCGGCCCCCCACTTGTACAGTGGTTGTAGCTCCTGTTGTGGAGCCGCCTAGGAGCCCTTACAAAGGTGTCCCAGTTTCCTCTCTACAACTAGCTAGCTAGAACAACCAAATCACTGTGTCTTCCTTAAATCTAACTAGCCTATTATTATTTACAAAAAAAAAACTGAAACCGTGATACATAAAAAAAACATTGGAGAGATCGACTCCAGGTCCAAAAAGTAGCAGAGAACATATGCTCGAGTGGGTACATATAACTAGTTTTGATACCGACCGAATCTACCCTAAACACTGCAATTTCGTTGAAGAATGGAATGAAACGGCACGGGCCGGCGTTGACGGGGTTAAAACCCCTTATGTCCGACAGTCTCTTAGTGGACCGTCGGACATACGTCGGGGCGGGTGAGGCGGTCGGTTGCCGGCGCCTTCGGGGCGGCACGGGGAGGCTCTGGGCGTCGGCAGTGCGGGTTTTTGCTTGAAGAACGGAATGAAACGGCACGGCCGGACGCTGACGGGGTTAAAACCCCTTTATGTCCGACGGCTTATCGGACAGCCGTCGAACACAACGTTATGTCCGATGGCTTGTCTGACAGCTGTCGGACGTATGATATTATGTTCGACGGTCGCCTAGGAGACAGTCGAACATAATAGAGCCGCCGAAACTCTGTCATTTTACCGTTGTGACTTACATCTATGACATATTTAAATCTAACTAGCTAGCATATTATTATTTACAAAAAAAAAACTGAAACCGTGGTACATTAAAAAACATTGGAGAGATCTACTACTCCGCCCAGATCCAAAAAGTAGCAGAGAACGGATGGTCGAGTGGGTACGTATAACTAGATTTGATACCGCCCAGGTCTAAACCGTCCGGGCCGGGCCCCTACTGCAATTTCGTACACCAGCAGGATCTATCACTCCATTAATAAGCAGCATCAACAATACTACCACTTAGCAGAGTGCAAAGCATGACTAGTATATCCCCTCTTTGCGTGTGCGTGCATGGGCTTCCAGAACCACACAAGGCTAGCTAGTGGCTAGTGATCTCCTCCTCCGGCTTTACTTACTCCAAAAGGCCGCAGCTGCCGCTAGCAGTACGAAGTTCACTTACATAAAACCTCCGCTGCAGTACTTACGTTTCAGGCTTTCGGCACACTGTTAACCTGAGAGAGAGAGAGAGAGAGAGAGAGAGAGAGAGAGAGAGAGAGGAGGAGGAGGAGGAGGGCATGTGTGGCGCCATCTTTTTAGACGGCGGTGTCCCCTTGTGCTCGCGTGATTAGCTCTTGTCCTAAAGCCGGGAGCAGCTTGTATTAGCTCAATAATTGCACGGGGTTGCCTGTTTATCCTTTTTATAAGACAGCAGGCAGGCTAGGCTTGTCCCTCTACTAGCTTTCAGTGCTTTAAGTAGACAGTAGTAGTAGTGTGTTACCAGCAGAGTCTCTTGATGGTCGAGTGGACGAGGCTGTATGTGGTAATGTGGAACTAAAGCAGGGAGCTGGAATCTTGGAAATATCTTGGTGTTTGCATTTGTAATAACAATGCTTCCATCCTGAAAATCTCAACAATCAGTCGGTCAGTTCCTTGCAGGAGGGAATATCTATGGACAAGAAGACGTACCCTTGCGCAACAGAACAAAGATGTGGGGTAATACACCAGATAGAAGCCTCATGCATGTCGCTGCACCCTGGATAATGACACACGCTAACGTCCGTCCGTTTGCAAACCGTAATTAGCGCAGGCTCACATGCCACTCCTGACCACTGCCCACTGCCTTTGCCTTCTGCCTCTACTACGCTCTTGGGTTCCTTGCATTTGTAGTATGCGCTAGCTAGTACATTCTTTAATTTTTACAGTCCAGAGATGGATTTCGTGGTTGATTTTTTTTTTAGAGTTTTCTTCAGTGCTTTACAAAAGTCTTGCTCTCTTGTAGTTTAACAAGACTGAGATTTGGATCTTGTAGGGTTGTAATAACTCATCAACAAGGGGATGATGCTGCGTTTTGCTTAGTTAGTTAGTACTTTCTTTGGCCGTTTTCCTGAGCACGGGCCCGGGTCCCGGCCCCTTCTGAACAGTTAGGCCAGCCACGTGAGCAGAGCACGCTCTCTGTGTCGAAGTGCGTGCCGCGTGACGTGGACGGAAAAGCACGCCACGGTCGCTTCAACCCTCAAAATTCTTTTGGGCGATCTTTGCAGGCCTGGCCAGCTAATTAAAATACTCCCGCAAAGATGTGTTTGCAGTCAAGTGTGACACAAATACAAGTACCAACACGACTGCACTGGAAGCAGGCTGGAGAGAGAGGTCACAACAGGCAGCCAATGCATCTCCGTATTTTCAGCCATTGAGCACAGCTATAATATTTTCATACCCGTGAGAAAAAAAACAGATTGAGAATGAAACCCACACTCATATCTACAGATACCAACTCACACAAAAACCCATAACCTATAGAATTTTTACCCGCGGTCACGCAGCGTTGCCATCGATCGCTAGCCTGAACCTGTTCCTCCCAATCCTGAATCTAGCACTACTAGTGTGTACTGTATTTGGTTTGTGGATAAGAGTGAATAAGGTATGAATATCCATAAATTTCTAGTGTATGTAACTGTACCTTTTTGCTGGGGCTGGGAATACGCAGGAATGAAAGAAACTAGGAGGAAGGAAACAATTGGTCACATTGACATGTTGCCCGTGAATCATGACGCTGGCAGGTGGGGACCAGTGCCCACCAATTCCGCACAGGGACAGCAGGATAAACGAAAGCGCCACTGTGGAAGGCCTAGCTAAAAAGCCTACTTTCTGTAAATGCGCCAAAAGGCTTTTGCCTCCCCTTGGGTCCATCTTGTCCCTCTCCCGGCCTCTCTCTCTCTCTATATATATATCTCTCTCTCTCTAATGTCATGTTATGCAATGTTCATCCGGTGTGAAAAAAGAGGCTCGTGAACATGAACACATCTATCACTTAAAAATTACCGTGTGGCAGTGAAGAAGATCTAAGTATATTCAGAGAAGTGGATTCAGAAGTCTTGGCAATCTGGCATTCATGAATCATGAGTGTAGTAGTTCTGCTGAAACAAATCGGCTCTCAGAAGAAGAAGAAGAAGAAAGAAAAACACAGTTAAATAATAACTGTTGTTCCAGCTCTAATCCGGCCTGATAACATGTGCATTCATTCATTTATTTACTCAGCAAAGGCTGACAAAACCACACCAACAGTCCTATCAAAAAACGTACCTTTTATACTTTATCCCCTTTTCCCCTGCTATATATTCCATTCCGTTCCAGGCAGCGTTCCAACCCCAAGCAGAGGAGGCCTCCCTCATCCTCCCACTGAATCATTCATCTTTTGAAAATAGTTTTGTGCTCTCAAGGCAAAAGAGCACACTTGACTCTTGCTCGCCTCTCTCGCTCACTCTCTCACTCAAGCTCCAGTCACACACTCTCTCTAGCTCTCTGCCACTGCGTCCATTGGGCTGGACTGGACTGCAGGCATGGCCATTCCATTGCTAGCTCCAGCGCGCTCCTACGGCAGCAGGCCGTTGGCGCTGGCGCTGGCGCTGGTGCTCGTCGTCGCGGCCGCGCTGTGCCGTCCGGGTGCTTGCGACGACGGAGCCGCCGCCGCCGCGGACAGGATCAGGCGGCTCCCGGGGGAGCCGGAGGTGAGCTTCGCCCAGTACTCGGGCTACGTCGCCGTGGACAGCGGCGGCGGCGGCAAGCGCGCCCTGTTCTACTACTTCGTGGAGGCCGACGTCGTGGACCCCGCCTCCAAGCCTCTCGTCCTCTGGCTCAACGGCGGTGCGTTCTGGTCTCGCTGAAAAACCTGGATGCGTCGCTGAATGCTGAGCTTGGTCTCGCATTTTTTTTCTTCTTTTCGTCCAATCTTGATCCAAAGTTTTTGTCATCTACTCGTCCTTTCTGAGATTCCTACCCCCCCTGGTTTGGTTTGTGTTGTGTAGGGCCTGGGTGCTCGTCCCTGGGCGTAGGCGCCTTCTCAGAGAACGGGCCGTTCAGGCCTAGTGGCCAGGTGCTGGTCAAGAACGAATACAGCTGGAACAAAGGTAACGTGCCTGCCTGCCGGCTGCCGACGACGTGCTGCTAGGCCATGAGTGCATCCATTTGCCTTTCCTTTTTCATTGCACAGTGGCAACAGCAAGGAGAAGCTTTTGCTTGCTGCCCGTTCCAGTTCTTCACCCTTTTGCATTCGCTGTTTGTGGGTGGTTTTGTGTGTGTTGATCCTATTCCTGTTTGTTGCTGCTGAATTTTTTTTCTTCTTCTGTTGTTCCAGAGGCCAATGTGATATACCTGGAGACGCCGGCTGGTGTTGGCTACTCCTACTCTGCTGATGCTGCTTACTACCAGGGCGTGGATGACAAGATGACAGGTACTGACTGAATTGCTGAATCTTCTGTAATACATGCTTGGCTTGTTAGTTTTACAGTCCCATCACCTTGCATTCTTACTATCACAGCTATAATCTGCTCCTCCAAGTATTAGCATATCAGTTACATACAATCTTCTATAATCTATTGGAGCTAGCAAAGCATAAAAAAAACGACATTTTTTTCGTACCGAGGGAAAATGTAGTGGTGGACAGTAAGAAAAGTGACACGCAAGGAGGAGGGCCATGCTCTGTCATTTTTGTTTGGGCAATAGCAGCAGCAGTGCTTGTTGTGACTGGGACTGGGAGGAGTGATGATGAGCCCCTTCTAACTTTCCCCCCCGCTCTCTCCATCTCCACTGCATGCATGTCTGGACGACCAATGAAGCCATGGACAACATGGTGTTCCTGCAAAGGTGGCTCCAAAAGTTCCCACAGTACAGGGGCAGAGACCTCTACATCGCCGGAGAGAGCTACGCAGGTAGGATCACATCACAATGCAGCTGTCGTCGTCTCGCTCACTCTCGCCTTTGGAGTCGTTTCCTCTGCTGTTTTGATCATGAAAATAAAAACGTGCTGAGGCTTGCTCTGTTCCGGTCCCGGCCGGAACGCAATGCAGGGCACTACATCCCGCAGCTCGCGGAGGCCATGGTGGAGTTCAACAAGAAGGACAGGATCTTCAACCTCAGAGGCGTCGCTGTAAGCCTGAAACTGTTTTCTGCAAGTCTGCGTGTTTTTGCCTCTGATCTGATCTGATCTGATGTCGTCGATCGATCCGTGAACCAGCTGGGCAACCCGGTGCTGGAGTTCGCCACGGACTTCAACGCCCGCGCCGAGTACTTCTGGTCGCACGGCCTCATCTCCGACGCCACCTACCGCGTGTTCACCTCCGCCTGCAACTACTCCCGCTACGTCACCGAGTACTACGGCGGCTCGCTGTCGCCGCTGTGCGCCCGGGTGATGAACCAGGTGACGCGCGAGACCAGCCGCTTCGTCGACAAGTACGACGTCACGCTCGACGTCTGCCTCTCGTCGGTGCTCTCTCAGTCCAAGATCCTCTCGCCGCACGTACGCACGCCTCTCTCGCCGGCGATCTCATTATTTTTTTTAATTTGCAACCACCTCAATCTCTCTCTTTCTCTCTCTCTCATGGGCTGAGTCTGAAGAATCAACTCTCTGGTGTGGTCGTGCGCGCAGGAGCAGGTCGGGCAGCGGATCGACGTGTGCGTGGAGGACGAGACGGTGAGGTACCTCAACCGCCGGGACGTGCAGGCGGCGCTGCACGCGAGGCTCGTCGGCGTCGACAAGTGGGCGGTCTGCAGCAGGTGCTGGCTGCTTCAAGATACATACACTTTTGTCCGTTCTCTGTCTGAACTCTGAACGTAACGCGAACTAACGCTGCATTGCTTCGGTTCTCCTACACTACACAGCGTTCTCGAGTACGAGCTGCTCAACCTGCAGATCCCGACCATCAACGTCGTCGGATCGCTCCTGAAATCCGGCATCCGAGTGCTAGTTTACAGGTACAGACAGTATAGGAAAAGACCTATCAGGAGGAAACATAAAGCTCGAGACCTTCTCACAAACATTACTTCACCAGTACTTTGCCATGGATCGCTTTCTCCATGATGCAAATTTGTACCTTAGCCTTTTTATGTTCTAGGGTCCTCTGGGCTTTGAGCTTTGGGAGGGAGGGAGGGAAAGGGAACGTATATAAAGCTCTACAATGCATACATGCATACATACATACATACTCGTTCTAATCTAACATCCAGCATTGTCTTGTGAATCGTTTCCGCAGCGGCGACCAGGACTCGGTGATCCCTCTGACGGGCAGCCGGACGCTGGTGCAGAACCTGGCGCGCGACATGGGGCTCAAGACCACCACCCCGTACCGGGTGTGGTTCGAAGGGCAGCAGGTGACAAACAGAACAGCTAGCACAGGCACAGCACAAGGCCTAATGCGTTTTTACTGGATGCTTGTGTTTTACATAGTATTCTCTTCTCCCCCAATGGGGCAGGTCGGAGGATGGACGCAGGTGTACGGAGGCGGCGCGCTGTCCTTCGCCACCATCAGGGGCGCCTCCCACGAGGCGCCCTTCTCGCAGCCCGGCCGCTCGCTCGTTCTCTTCAGGGCGTTCCTGCAGGGCCAGCCTCTGCCTGAAACCTTCTCGTGATCAGGGTGCTCGATGCAGCTCCTTCTGCAAGTGGGGGTGGGGGGTTTTGCACTGTAGTAATCTGTAAGAAGGTGTTTGGTGTGTCTGCCTCCTGCTAGCTGATGATACTAGTGGTTTGGTTTGGCGCCGCGGTAGGGGTAGGAGCGAGCGGCCGGCGCTGTTCGAGGTCTGTGCTCCGTGTTTCTATAGCGTCCGTCCATGGCTCGGCAATTGCCTAAAGAAGCGGAAAGGATTTGTCCCTCGTTTCGTATATATGTCTCTGCTTGTACCCATGTATGTGAGTAGATATGCAAAACACTGCATATTCATCGTCGTTCGTTCGTGGACACGCAGAGAGTGAAAAAGCAAAGGATAACGTTTGGTTCACAATATTTGTAACGTCAGATCGTGTTTGTTTAGGACTAACCGTAATGAGATGTTATGCTAGGAACTAATACCTAATATCGGTCTATTTAAACTTGTTACCATTGATACTACTGTTGCGGTGTTGCTACGACACCCAAGTAGGCGTTTGGCTGAGAAAATGTAATGGTAACGCTAATGTAATCAGCTAGCAGTGAATAAGGTCTTTCTCCACGGCAACGAGGAGGAGGAGGAGGAGGAGATCCACATTTAGAGGGTGAGGGGTTCAAAACTCGGAAAGGTCCCCCTTTCTTTTTTTAATGAAAAATCGGGCTAAACTTATATTATAAAAAGCAGCCCACCTGCTTCCATAGAATAATGTCGCGGCAACGTAGACCTAAGTGGATTTATTGGATCCTGGGGAACCATCACAAGTACAGCCGGCCTATAGAACAAGAATGTCGTGTCGTCCAGCGGAGATTAGAAGAAGATGACTCGGATCCTAAGGAAGGTGACTCGCGCAGATAGCTGACTCCTTTTCAATAGAAAGGAATAGCCAAACCTACCCATCCAATTTCGAATCTTGTTGGAGATTCTTTATCTGGATTTAACGTATGGGGCCCTTTTCCCACTGTTTGAGAAAAGTTTTGCACCTTTCCTTTACATCCGAACAGGACAGGCCGTGCTATCTATTACTCCCTCCGTTTCGTTTTAGTTGTCGCCGCTAGTGCAAAACCAAACGAGTCATAATAGTTGTCGCTCTAGTTGAAGGAAAAAAGTAAACTACCATTTTTGCCCCTTGCGGCAGGTGTTTACTAGCAGGAGCAGTGTCAACTGTGTATGCCTCCACTGCCTGGAGGCATTTTAGCAGCTGGTAACATACAATTTTTGTTAAAAGGCATACACAGTTGAGTAGTGTCAGCTGCTAAAATTAGCACAATTGAGCATTTACTTGTTGCGGCAGGTGTTTACTCCTTGCCTCCACCGCCTGCTCCCATGAGCCCCATCCATTAAATTCTGAAACAAATTCAACACTAGGAAACCCAAACAACTACTCGAACCTAAACCCTAAGAGTACACCAGGAGTACAACATACAGAACATGTATTCGAAACAAAGAAAAAGGAACCATTTCATTCCTAAAAACCGTCTGATAGAAGAGCCGTCTGAGAGAAGTATGCTGCTGGATGACGGTTGAACTTGAACCCCAAGAACCATCTGACAGAAGTTCTGGGGCTCCATTCGAGCTGGAAGCGACCATGGAAGCTTCCACACCTGAAATTCAGAAGTTGATCCTGAGAGTAGAGCTTCAACCGATAGCACTATAAATGTAAGGTAAGACTCCCATGGGCCATGGACAGAGTTTGGTCACACTAAGGTTAAGTTTACTCTATAACTCTTTTCTCTAGGACCTGATAACTAGGGTGTCACAACTTCTAATATGGGACACAGTATCATGGTAGTGTTGAGGACATTAATCCAGTGCACAATATCATGGATTAGCAAATTCATTACTACCACTGCCCTGCTATTAGATTAGCAGTAGATTACCATATGTTTGAGTAAATCTAAAAGCAGTAGATTAGCAAAGTACCTCTCAAACATTTATTTGAGCCATGACTTCATTGACTAATGTGGCGTCACATTTCAGCTGCAAAGGCAAGGAACCTTGCCTCTCAAGCACTGATTTCCATATATGTGGAAGGTGACAGCCATTATTACCACCTGTTCTCATGATTTCTCTCATGCAGGCATGAAGTGTCAAAAATATTTTGTTTGCCATACACACTGAATAATCCACAAACGCCTTATCCACAACGACTACCAATTCTTTTGTGGTTCTACATGTTGATTTGTTCTATATTGATTGAATAGCATTAAAAAGCCTAAGTCTAATATGTTCAAATCAGGGAGTTGGCTGGCTGGCAGACAATCCTAAATATCAAATCCCCCTTGTTGAGCTGCCTCACAAAAAAGCTTATCACTAGGAGATAAATGAGGTGTAGCATTATCTTGTTGAATGTATATGATCTTTCCAATATCTTCACGAGGCCACTTAACGTGAATAGCCGGTAGGACCTTTCCAATCAAGAAATCTCTCATCACACTCTTATAAATTGAGTGAATGGATTTCATCTCGATTGTCCCTGAAAGTCGCCTAGAGGGGGGTGAATAGGCGGAATCTAAAAAATATAAACTTAAGCACACACTACAAGCCGGGGTTAGCGTTAGAAATGAATTCGAGTCCAAAAGAGAGGGGAAAACAAATCAACCAAGAAATAAAGCGGATGAACACGGTGATTTGTTTTACCGAGGTTCGGTTCTAAAGAACCTAGTCCCCGTTGAGGTGGTCACAAAGACTGGATCTCTTTCAACCCTTTCCCTCTCTCAAACGGTCACTTAGACCGAGTGAACTTTCTCCTTAATCAACCGGGTCACTTAGACCCCACAAGGACCACCACACACTTGGTGTCTCTTGCCTTGATTACAAGTCACTTGAGAACAAGAATGAGGAAGGAAGAAAGCGATCCAAGAAACAAGAGCGCAAAGAACACGAACAAACTCTCTCTCAAGTCACTAGGTGAGTGGAATGTATTTGGGACTTGGAGAGGCTTTGATTCTATGAAAATGTGTCTTGGAGTGAATGCACTAGCTCTTGTATTGAATGTGAAGTGCTGGAAACTTGGATGCTTAGAGTGGTGGTGGTTGGGGGTATTTATAACCCTCAACCACCACATAGCCGTTGGGGATGGCTGCTGTCGATGGGCGCACCGGACAGTCCGGTGCGCCAGCCACGTCACCCAACCGTTAGGGTTCGGGAGCTTCTG
The DNA here is from genome assembly GCA_029449295.1 of Zea luxurians. Lineage (NCBI taxonomy): Eukaryota > Viridiplantae > Streptophyta > Magnoliopsida > Poales > Poaceae > Zea > Zea luxurians. Next base: position 15,938,594 of record JAOPSE010000024.1, on the reverse strand, counting down.
ACGTTGGAGGCTTTGTCCTCTAGTGGCACCGGACAGTCCGGTGCCACACCGGACAGGCACTATTCAGTGTCCGGTGCGCCTCTGACGGGCGGCTCTGCTCTGTAGCGCACTGTTCCTCTGAATCTTTAGCTTTTGCAGGCGACCGTTGTGCGAAGTAGCCTTTGCTCCGCTGGTGCACCGGACAGTCCGGTGAATTATATCGGAGCGCGCCCTAAGAAACCCGAGAGTGGAGAGTTGGATGTTGTACGGTCCTGGTGCACCGGACACTGTCCAGTGGCACGCCGAACGGTCCTGGTGCACCGGACATTGTCCGGTGGCACGCCGGACAGTCCGGTGCGCCAGACTAGGGCATACTCGGTTTCTTTGCTTCTTTGAATTTGATCCCTAAATTCAATATTTTATTGGTTTGTGTTGAACCTTTATGCTCCTGTAGAATATGTAATCTAGAGCAAACTAGTCCAATATTTGTGTTGGGCATTCAACTACCAAAATTGTTTATAGGAAAAGGTTAAACCCTATTTCCCTTTCAATATCCCCCTTTTTGGTGATTGATGCCAACACAAACCAAAGCAAATATATATGTGCAGAAATGAACTAATTTGCATAAGGTAAGTGCATAGGTTGCTTAGAATTAAACCAATTTATAATTTCACTAGATATGCATGAATTGCTTTCTTTTGTTTAACATTTTGGACCACACTTGCACCACTTGTTTTGTTTTTGCAAATCTTTTTGGAAAATCTTTTCAAAGTCTTTGCAAATAGTCAAAGGTATATGAATTAGATTGCAAGAAGCATTTTCAAGATTTGAAATTTCTCCCCCTGTTTCAAATTCTTTTCCTTTGATTAAATAAAACTACCCCTGGATGAAATTCTCCTCTTAGCTTTCAAGAGGGTTTTAATAGATACCAATTGGAAGTATTTAATTTAGATGCCAATTTTGAAAATCTATCTTTAAATATACCAATTTAAAATATCATACCAATTGAAGAAATTGCTTATCACAGGATATTAATTGGAAAAAACAAACTTTTGTAGATCAAATTTTTGAAGTTGGTGGTGCGGTCCTTTTGCTTTGGGCTTAATATTTTCTCCCCCTTTGGCATTAATCGCCAAAAATGGAGACTTTTGAGAGCCCTTATTATTTTCTCCCCATTGGTATAAGTAAATATGAGTGAAAGATTGTACCAATTTGAGAGTGATGTGGAGTGACGGCGAAGGGTAAATGATACCATTAGAGTGGAGTGGAAGCCTTGTCTTCGCCGAAGACTCCATTTCCCTTTCAATCTACGACTTAGCATAGAAATACACTTGAAAACACATTAGTCGTAGTCATGAAAGAGATATGATCAAAGGTATATAAATGAGCTATGTGTGCAATGTTTCAATCAAAATTTCGAGAATCAAGTATATTTAGCTCATTCCTAAGTTTGCTGAAGATTTTCTCATCTAAAGGCTTGATAAAGATATCGGCTAATTGTTCTTTGGTGCTAACATAAGCTATCTCGATATCCCCCTTTGTTGGTGATCCCTCAAAAAGTGATACCAAATGTCTATGTGCTTGGTGCGGCTGTGTTCAACGGGATTATCCGCCATGCAGATTGCACTCTCATTGTGACATAGGAGAGGGACTTTGCTCAATTTGTAGCCATAGTCCCTTAGGGTTTGCCTCATCCAAAGTAATTGCGCACAACAATGGCATGCGGTAATATACTCGGCTTCGGCGGTAGAAAGAGCTACTGAGTTTTGTTTCTTTGAAGCCCAAGACACCAGGGATCTCCCCAGAAATTGACAAGTCCCTGATGTGCTCTTCCTATCAATTTTACACCCTACCCAATCAATATCAGAATATCCTATTAAATCAAAAGTGGATCCGTTGGGGTACCAAAGTCCAAACTGAGGAGTATAAACTAAATATCTCATGATTCTTTTTACGGCCCTAAGGTGAACTTCCTTAGGATCGGCTTGGAACCTTGCACACATGCATACGGAAAGCATAATATCCGGTCGAGATGCACATAAATAGAGTAAAGATCCTATCATCGACCGGTATACCTTTTGATCTACGGACTTACCTCCCGTGTAGAGGTCGAGATACCCATTGGTTCCCATGGGTGTCTTGATGGGCTTTGCATCCTGAAAGGGAAATAGGGTCAAACCTTTTCCTAAATGATTTTGGTGGTTGAAATGCCCAACACAAATAATTGGACTAACTAGTTTGCTCTAGATTATATGTTCTACAGGTGCTAAAGGTTCAACACAAACCAATAAAAAGATCTAAGTTAGGGTTCAAAAGAAAGGAGCAAAAGAAACCGAAGAGAACCCTGGTCTGGCGCACCGGACTGTCCGGTGCACCAGGGACCATACAGGCTAAACTCTTCACCTTCAGGTTTCTGGAGAGCTGCTCTGCTATAATTCACTGGACTATCCAGTGTGGCACCGGACTGTCCGGTGTGCCAGCGGAGCAACGGCTAAGAAGCGCAACGGTCGACTCCAACGGTCGCCTGCAGCGTGAACAGTGCGTGGACAGTTCGCGCAGAGTCAGAGCAGCGCCAGAAGGCACACCGGACAGTGAACAGTGACTGTCCGGTGCGCCACCGGACTGTCCGGTGGCTATCACACCCGGTTTTAGAAGGCAAACCGAATGCGAACCATGTACGTGCCAGGATCAGTAATTCACGTACACAACAGTTACATAACTGGACATCATCACACAGTGCTAAAATAATGACATAAAAGAGGGTATGATAGTCGATTACATCATATGTCGGAGACATCCACATAGTCTTTAACAATAATCAAAGTACGAAAACGAAACGTAGATACACGCGGCCTTCACAGGCAGCCGACTGGGGGTTGCCGCTAACCCACGCCTAGAACTCGTCATAGTCTTGGAACTCCTAGAAGTCTTCCTCCATGGCTTCATCTTCTCCTGAGCAGTGGTTGCAACGCGGACAACCTGAGGAAGGGGGGTTTGGTGTGTAGAGCAAGGGTGAGTACACATCAACATACTCAACAAATGTCCTGTTTGGCTGTAGTGGACTAGCTTTATATGGGGGTAAGTCAAGCAGTGCTTTTAGTTGGTTAGATTATTATGACTAGTAGAGAGAGCCAGATTTTAGTATTAACCCAAGTTGTTGACCCAAAAGCACCCTTTCCAAACGCAAAGAATACCACTTACCTTTACCATAGTCAATACCAAAACCACCATTCAAATCGCCACCTGTAATCCAAACATCTCTGATCAAGTATCTCTAATCAATGGAGCTCCCTTGGCCGCTCATAACCGCGAGCACGACTGATATATCAGTTTTCATAACACTCTGCAGAGGTTGCGCACTTTACCCACAAGTCGTGATTCCCTTTCTGTCTGGAGATCATGACTCTCCATTGATCACTACCAAGGTGACCCAGCAGGGTATCACTACGTAGCCTTTACAAAGATTCCCCGGGGCTGTAGCCGCTCGTTAGGTTTCCTAAATGCACCGCACTCCTCCCCAAGGGGCGAACCAACCTTGGTAGAGTGAGCCGCATACATCGAGCCCCATTAACGTCACGACGGCTAAGCGAACTACACCCCGGTTCCTCTAATTATTCAGCTAAGGGCGTCCCATTCCACCCTCATGGTTGCACTATTTTCTCGGGCGGTCATCCAACGAACAGGTCCTTACGGAGAGGCACTCGAGAAACCGCTCGAGTCCCCTTAAATGCCACAAGTATATCATCATAAATAAGAAGGAAAACAACGTATCATAGATAAATTTCATCATGTTCATTGATTAATGTTAAGCACTAGCATAAAGCTAAACCATAATAATCCAACCCAAATAGGTAAGCAAGGATATGGATAACAAAAGCTAGTAAATCCTTAGGTATAAATTGTGTAAATGCGGAAAGTGAACTATAGAATTGTATAGGACATAGATGGGTCAAGGGACACTTGCCTCCACCAACCAGCTGTTGCTCAGGGTCTTCTCCTGCGAGTTCTTCGGACTCCTCAACCAGACCGTTATCAATGCGAGCGCAAACATACATCCATCTCTTTGAATTAGGAAATAAACAGTACACCATACAAGAGAGCAGATAAACTGAATATGCATAAGATATAACATATGATTTGCATTCACAATTGCTAGAAAGAGAAGAAGGAAAGTCTCGCAGTGGTTAAAGCTATAGTCGAAGCGTATTACGGGTAGGTGTATAATTAATCATTATTTCATCTAGTTCTACCTACCCATACTAGCAAGTATTAATCACATGCACTAATAGAGTTACA